>JAOXJP010226622.1:0-25400 GCA_025762735.1 Platanus orientalis | reverse complement strand
TAAATAAAATTTTAATATATTAATAAGAATTTTAAAAAAAAAAAAAAAAAAAAACACTGTTTTCTTCATTATAGTGCTGAAAAGCTTTGTGCCTTGATTTGTGGACAAGATTTGTTTTGCATTTGGAAGGGAATGGTTTCATAATAATAATAAATAAAGAAAGAAAAGTAAATAAAAGGATCGTTTTCTTTATAATGCTTGAAGGTTTTCTACCTCCATTACGGATGAGTTTTATTTAGCTTCATTAATCCCAGACAAAACACTCTTCTATGGGATACTTTAAACACTTCTTTAATTGCTCTATCCATCCTACATCTTTATTGTTACTTTTCAAATTACTCAATGCCCTTTTGGTTGTGCTCAGGTTGCAAGCCAAGAGACCTATGGAACCTTGGGTGCCATCGTGAAGAGCCGAACAGGCAACCGACAAGTTGGTTTCCTCACAAACCGGCATGTTGCAGTTGACCTAGACTACCCGAACCAGAAGATGTTTCATCCTTTGCCACCCAGCCTAGGACCTGGGGTGTATCTGGGAGCAGTGGAGAGGGCAACATCATTCATCACAGATGAACTTTGGTATGGCATCTTTGCTGGAACAAACCCAGGTAACGTGGTTCCAAATTTTGGCCATTATTGATGTTATCCCCAGAATTGGCAAACTGTCAACACTGGCCATTAATACATATTTAAAATAGCACCAATTTTCGAGAACATTGACTCGATTCAAGATTCATATATAAGTTTTCTTTTCCGATAGGTAATTATAGGTGAAGACAGGTTTTGAACCCAGATCTGTGGTATGACACCCAGACTTTACCAACTTAGCAAGCTGACATCTTCTGATTCATACGAGTGTTTAAGGGCTCAGCTAAATTCAATTTAGTCGATCAAAATTTTGCTCATATCATGATTAATTGTTAGTGATGAAGCTGATTATTGATTGTGCTATTTTCTGATAGAAAGAGTCATATCAAGACGTCAGGACTGGATGCCATCCTCCATATCTGTGCTGTACATTTGTTGTCTCCAGCAGGATCAAGATCACCATCACTGGGCACTAGTTATTAGATTTCCCTGGCCAAAATTTGAACCAGCTGGTGGATGACTAACCATCTGATCGATCACCAACATAACAAACATAGCAATTGGTCCACAAAGTTGCCTTTGGCTTGTTAGGATTACCTAAGCAGGATATTTTTTCATGAAGGATATTCTGTTAGGCCTATCCATTGGATGGTCGGTTAGATCCATTTACTGGTGGTTTTGATCTTGCGTAAGGGTGCACCATGAGTATTACAAGTTTACAACACAGATGGGAGAGGTTGGCTTCTTTCTATCTTCCCATCTTACTAGTGCTCTTTTCTCTTCCGAAATGGTGTGTCTGGGCTTGGTAATTATATGAGTTTTGAGCTGGTCATTGATTTTATGGGATTAATAGCATATTAACGAAGGTTGGAACCATTTTGTGTGTATTGGGTGAGAATTCTGTATGATGTTGTATTACATTTGCCTTTAATTTGACCTATTTGAATAATGGTGTTTGCACTAATTGATAATTTAATTGCGTCCTGACCCACACATGCACATTACCATTTGGTGCACATGCAGACACATTTGTGCGAGCTGATGGAGCTTTCATCCCTTTTGCTGAGGACTTTGACATCTCCAATGTAACTACATTGGTAAAAGGTGTAGGTGAGATTGGTGATGTCAAGATCATAGACTTGCAGTCTCCAATCAACAGCCTTATTGGCAAGCAAGTGGTTAAGGTCGGAAGAAGCTCTGGCCTGACTACTGGGACTGTAATGGCTTATGCTCTCGAGTATAATGATGAGAAAGGCATCTGCTTCTTCACTGATTTTCTCGTGGTGGGAGAGAATCAACAGACCTTCGACCTTGAAGGTGATAGCGGGAGCCTCATCCTCTTAACTGGTCAAAATGGTGAGAAGCCTCGACCAATTGGGATAATATGGGGTGGGACAGCCAATCGAGGTCGATTGAAGTTGAAAGTTGGTCAACCGCCTGAGAATTGGACCAGTGGAGTTGATCTTGGCCGTCTTCTAGATCTTCTAGAGCTTGATCTCATCACAACCAATGAAGGACTCCAAGGTTTGTGTTGTAGAGCAACTGATCTGCATTGTATTTTTTTTGTGGACCAAAATTTTGATGGTTTTTGTGTGCCTTTGCTTTTGTTATTAATGTAGTAGCAGTGCAAGAGCAAAGAACTGCTTCAGCAGCAGCTGTGGATTCTACTGTTGGTGAGTCATCTCCTGCAGAGGGAACGCTACTGAAGGACAAGACTGAAGAGATCTTTGAGCCCCTAGGTTTTAATATTCAACATATCCCTTTCAAAGATGGACCCCACACAGGATCAAATCAACATTTCACACTTACTGAGTTTCACATAGATGACAGTGTCCAGGCATTGCCCAATGTAGAACATCAGTTCATTCCCAACTTTATTGGACGTTCTCCACTGCATCAAAATGACCAACAGGACCTCCCAGAATCAAATAATCTAGCTGCATTGAGGAATGGATCTGATGAAGATCTTTCTGTTTCATTGCATTTAGGAGATCGAGAACTCAAGAGAAGACGTTCAGATTCTACATTGGATATTGAAGAACCAAAATAAAATTGGTGAACTGCTTAGTGCCTCATTTTGCTTTAGAGCCATATTTGAGGGGGTGAGTTTCATTGAAGGCCTGTCCATACTGGTTTTGATCATGGGTCTGACAAATTCCTGGTTGTAATTATCTTGAAGACAGGGATAGATGATTCAGGGCTATGTTCACGATCAGTTTAATGCGGAAATTGCAATTTGCAAAAATCCCTCAAAGTTCAGGCCTAATTAGATCAGCTGTCTTGCAGTTTTGCATCATTTGGATAAACTTTATAGCTATAGATGAGCTATATAGCATAGTTAATGGAAAAAATGTTCAGACAGTAAATATTTCTTCTCTTCTCTCTGAATTAAAAGCTGTGATCACTTTTGATGTTCACTGTGTAGTTCCCGTGTGTGTTTCTGGTTAATTGATTTGTATCTTTTTGAGTGGAAGTGGCAAGAGAAAGAAACCAAATCACGTAGGCGATTGAAATTGACTGAGGCTTAAAACTAAATTTTCATCCTCAGTTAATCGGTCAGCCCAAAGAACTTGGTTTCGGTTGAATTAAACTCTGACCTGGAGAAGTGCTTAAAAACCAGCAAAATTGCAACACAAGGTGGATAAACCATTGAACGGACAAGGATATAACATAAAAGATGTGGTTAAGCAAAGCCGGACAAGGATTGGTCTGGTCATGGCTCCCTTCTCTCTATACAAGCCTATTGTACTACTCTTTACCTGCACGGCAACCATTGCTCTTGCATAAGTGGCATTCTTTGAAAGCTTAGCATGGTTAATTTAACCTGGCTCGGCTGGGCCATAAGTGTACTCAAATGGATGAGTGTTGAAGTGGTTGGTGGCCACCCAGTGTAATAAATGCCTTAATTTATTCTAACCCTAAAACTAGTGAACATGGTACCTTTGCAATCCAGGAGATTTACCTCAAAAGCAATGTCCGATTTCATTCACAAGAAAACTAACTTGCGACTTATTTTGACAAAGGCATACGGCATAGTTCTCATATGTTCCCTTGAAGATTATTCTTAAGACATACACAAGTGCAATAAATCTCCCTTCAGACAAACAGAACCCCAAGTTTTCTAGCAAAAATATGGCCTTGAAAAATCTTAGCTACATATGAATGAGAGATCTAAACTTGGCTTGACCTTGCATTTTGGGTTACTATCACTTACACTGCACCACTAGTTTTCACCAAATTTCATCATGGCAGACTAGTGACGGTAATTTGAATTTCTCTAAAGAACAATTTTTTGATTGACTTTACAAAATTACAGATTTAGGTTTCTAATCCACCCATGATCACCATATAAAAAAATAGGATTTAAATTAAGAAAGATTAAAGTATGATTTGATCCGGTTTCCTCATGATTCAGATCTGTTCTATAGCTCTCTACATGTTTTCACACTTTCATAAGAGCTACAACTCCCTCTCTGAATGTGGGAAGCTATTTTTATTAGGGAATGTGAATCTTATTCCAAACTAAGTAAAATCTAAGCAACAAAATTTCATGTCCAATCAAATTATGTCTATCCCAAACTGAATGTAATCTTCCATCTATGGGTAATAGATTTCTTATTAGGCAGTTGTACCCTCTCCAGCATCATGTAGATTATTCAAACTACCTATGATATAGCTAATAATGTGTAATCATTGGTTGACAGCTCATAATAACCAACAAAATAACTAAGAGAATATAAATCCCTCAAGTCTAAGGACAAAGTTTGTAGCAATATAATAAATAATACTTATCTTGATAATGAAGTTTTACCAATGATGTTTTTGATGGATTTCTTTAGTGCATGCATATATATAACACACCTGGAAGTATGCTTAGAGTCTCATTATAGAGACAGATATTACATCATTCCATTTGGCAACCCTACATGTAGTAGCTCTATAAGTGATGTGCCTAATATCATCCATAACTACTAAATTTTAGGACTACAAGAACTGGATTAAGTAGTTTAATCCACATATGGTCTATCTAAGCATTGATGCCTTAGTCATAAGTCCCACAAAACTATATGAGGAAGCTAATTGGGTGAAAAAAAAATTCTCACTTACGTTATATGATAGATGTCTAAGCTAAGGGAATAACATTAAACTTTTTAAGAATGGGTGTTACCAAAACCCATCCATTGTTGCTTCCCAAGCTGCAATATGATTTGCCTCTATTATGGAGTCTGCTACATCACACTTCTTCAACTAATAGGCCTCCTTCCAAAATAATATATAATCTAATAATATTTTTTGAAAATCCTTAATTTCTTGATAATTTAAATTCGTTTAGCCAAAAGCAGACGTATCTTCATTTCCATACACTGTTATATAATCCGTAGTCCTTAAATATTTTAATATATGTTTTATAGTTATTAATGAATTTGTCTTTGATTGCTTTGAAACCTTATTATCATACTGATTGTATAATTAATATATGGTCAAGAACCTTAAGGGATAACATAATTGGCAAGGATCACGCCTTAGGATGCAAAGGTCCTCAGTTCGAAACCTACCCCTTTAGGGCCACTTGTCTGGCATAAAAAACTTGATTTACCCAGTGTGGGAGAGGCAGGGGGTCCACGTGCCTCGAGGGATAAGAAATGTTCTTTCATGATGTCAAGATATTAGATTTTACCATAATTTTGTAAAGCACCACTCTTGCAATTGGGTTGTTGCTCGACATTCATTGTTATTACACACGCTTACGAAAGACCAGAATTTTATTATTCCATAATTTATCTTACATGTCTACTGGTAATACCTTTTCAAAATGTTCAACATTCCATGGTTGGGGCAGAGGTCTTTCGTCCAGTGTCTTTAAGTAGTAGGTGCCTAGTTGGGAGGATCTCACTACACGATATGGACCTTCCAATTTGGCCCCAACTTGTTGTCGTTCATGACTTGGTTGCTATTCTTACCCTACATAGGACTAACTCTTCCTCGTTGAATCCCCTCGGTTGAACCTTTAAATAAAATATTTCACCATTTTCTACAGATATGCCACTACTCGAAGTGCAACGCTAGCCTTCTTTTCTTCCACAAGATCCAGATTCAATTGTAACTCTTTTTCCGTCTGCTTGACATCTTGCTATTGCGTTCTAAAACTTGCTAGTCCGACCTCCACGGGTATGACTGCTTTGCTTCCGAAGGCTAAGGCGAACAATGTCTCCCCAGTGGAGCTCTGTGGGGTGGTTCTGTATGCCCATAGAACCCCAGGAATTCCTCTAGCCATAACCCCTTTGACGATTCAAGTCTGGTTTTGATCATTTTTAGTATCGTTCTATTGGTTACCTCCACTTGACCGTTAGCCTAGTAATGTGCTGGGGATAAGAAGTGATTCTTGATACCTAGTTGAGAGCAAAATTCTCGAAAGTGCTGGTTGCTAAATTATTTGTCGTTATCTGTGACCAATACCTATGGTATACCGAATTGACCACTATGGATTTCCAAACAAAATCTCATATGTTCCCCTCGGTAATGGTTGCTAATGCCTCAACTTTGATCTATTTGGTGAAGTAATCGACAACTACTACCAATAATTTCTTCTATCTCTTGGTCAAAGGAAGGGGACCCATTATGTCTAGTCCCCATTGGGTGAAGGGCCACAGTTCATCCATGGGGGTGAGCTCCTCGGATGGTCATTGAGGGATGTTTGCAAACCTTTGGCATTTGTCTCACTTTTGGACGTAATCCACAACATCTACCTACACAGTCAGCCAATAATATCTAGCTCAAACGAGATTGTACCCTAAGGTCTGGCTGCCTGAGTGGTTTTCACATATTCCTTCATGGATCTCTCTCATGGTGTAGTATGCTTCTTGGGGGCGATAGGCATCTCAGGTATGGCATGGTTAAACTTCTCTTGTAGAGAGTGTCTTCCATCAGGGTGTATGTACTGGCCCTAAATTTGAGCTTCCTTGCTTTTTTCTTGTCATGTGGGAGTCTCCCATCTTGAGGAATTGTATGATTGGGGAGGTCCAATTTTCTTCTGACTCTACCATTCTGATCACCTCGGTCATCATATCTAGTGTACTTGGCTTGGCGAAGTGCTTTACTAGTAGTCTACTATTTGTGGTGTTTCTAACGTCAGATGCTAGTCAAACCAATCGGTTGGCATGCTCATTCTGATTTCTAGGGAAATGTCGGATCTCAAACTTATTGATTTTGAGTATGAGACTTCTTACCTTAGTTACATACCCTTGCATCTTGCTTCTTTGGCTTCGTACTCGCTTGCCACTTGTCCCTCTACCAGCTTAGAATTCGTGAGAACACTGATTTTCCTGGCCCCAGCTTTGTGTGTTGCATTCAAGCCAGTGATTGGTGCTTCATATTCTGCCTTATTGTTTGTGGCCTGAAATTTGAGTTAGATTGCTTATTCAAGCTTGATTCCTTCTGGGGTGGTTAGGAGTAAGCCTGCTCCACTGGCCAAGTCAGTTGAGAACCCATTTATGTGCAGCATCCAACCTGCCTCTTGTGGATTTCCCTTGTCCTCACTACCTGAAGAGGTTAATTCTGCGAGGAAGTCTACCAGTACCTAACCTTTGATGGAGAGCCTTGGTTGGAATTGAATATTGAACTCACCAAGTTCTATTGACCATTTGACCATGCGTCTTGAGATCTCTTGCTTTTGTAATACTTCCCTTAACATTTGGTTAGTCAACACCACCATAGTATGAGCTTAGAAGTAAGGTCTCAGCCTCCTTGCTATGGTTACTAACGCGTAGGCCTGTTTCTTCATTAGTGGGTATTTCTTCTTGACTCTGTTGAGTGCTTTGTTGACATAGTATACTAGTTTGTGGATATGTTCTTCATCTCGGATCAGGAGAGAACTCACGGCGGCCTCAGACATTGCCAAGTATAAGTATAGGCTCTCTCCTTTCACGGTTTGGTTGAGGTGAGGTAGGCTTTCCAAATGCTCTTTCAAGCCCCTAATTGCCTAATCACATTTCTCAGTACACTTGAAGGCTTTCTTTAAGAGGAGGAAGAATGGAAGACACTTGTTGGTGGATCTAGAAATGAATCAGCTCAATGTTATGACTCATCCTACCAGTTGCTGGACCTCCTTTGTTGTACATGATGGCTTCATATCTAGGATGGATTTGACCTTCTCAGGATTGTCTTTGATCCCTCTATGGAAGACCATGAAACTGATGAATTTTTCCACTAACACTCCGAAGGCACACTTGGTAGGGTTAAGCTTCATTTGGTATTTTCTTAGAGTACCAAGGTCTCTTTTGGGTCTTCGAGGTGTCTCTATCATTAGGATTTTCACCAACATGTCATCTACATAAACTTCCACATTCCTCCCAATCTAGGTTTCGAATACTCGGTTGACCATCCTTTGATATGTGGCCCCTGCATTCTTTAACCCGAACGACATAACCTTGTAGCAATATGTCTCTCAGTTGGTGATGAAAGCCATTTTCTCCTGGTCCTTGCTCTGCATTCAGATCTAGTTGTACCCAAAAAAGGCATCCTTAAAGCTAAGCAATACATGTCTTGAGGTTGAATCGACCAACGAGTTTATCCTGAGGGGGGGGGAACTATCTTTGGGGCACACCTTGTTGAGGTCGGTGAAATCCACACACATTCTCTATTTCTCATTGCTTTTCATGACCAAGACCACATTGGCTATCCAATTGGGTACATAACTTCCCATATGAACCAGACTCGTAGTAGCTTGTCTACTTCCTCTGTAATCACCTAGTTTCTCTCAGTTGCAAAGGTCCTTTTCTTTTGTTTAATCAATTTTGTGAAGGGGTCGATGCTCAGCCTGTGGGTTATCACCCTCGGGTCAATTCCAGGCATGTCTATATCCGTCCATTCAAAATGAGCGCTTGCAGGCTGCACTTCAATTGTGGGAGATCGTTTGTCCAACTTAGATGACCCGTTCTGACCTTTCTGGATTGATGCTTAACTATTCCAACTCTTCCATAGAACTAGTTTGCTCTCACCGAGCATCTTCTCTACTTTTAAGATCATTGATGACAAGGGCCTCCTTTGAACCCCTACCTCGTAGGGATGTAATGTAGCATTCCAGATTGGTTTCTTGGTCACCCCTGACTTCCCTAATTTCCTCTTTGGTGGGAAAGTGCATTAGCATGTGATAAGTTGAGGTGATGGCCTTCATTTAATTTAATGTGGGTCTCCTAATAATGGTGTTATATGTTGAGGGTCAATCCACCACTAAGAAGTCGATCATCTTCATCACCTGTCGATGGCTGATCCTAGCTGTGATGGGTAATGTGACTATCCCTATGGGGTACAACTTGTCTCTGATAAACCCTACTAGGGGTGCTGTGGATGGTCGGAGCTTATCTCTTTCGACCCCTATTTGCTCGAAGGCAGACATATACAGGATATCGGCCGAGCTCCCATTATCCATTAGCACACTTCGAGTTCAATGATTGGCTTTGATTAGAGTGACCATTAGATCATCATATGTTGTATTTTATAGGAGTTTGCCTAAGTGAATGTGATATCTTGCTAGTCGGTTTGAGAGAGTTTCTAAGGCATGTCTGTTGAATAAACCTCTCTTAGCCTTGGTCTCTTCACCTTTTAAGAGTGAGCTTTTTGGGCAAAGTTTAACTCTTTGCCCTTGTTGGTCCTCCAACAATGACTTTAATTTCTCGCAGGCACTGTGACTCTGGGCTTTTATTTTTTGAGGGCCCTTCGTCTGTCTTTGGTTAGCCTTGAGGGTGGCAGACCATAAAATGGCATTGTCGGCCTTGCTGAATGAGCGTCTCTATCTACTCCATAAGGTCAAAATAGTCTTCTGTGTTATGCCCATGGTCTCAGTGAAACCAATAGTATTTCCTTTGGAACCTTTTTTTTGGGTCTAGAGCTTCTCGGACCACCTTAGTGATGGGTCATCTCGCACATACATTAGGACCTACTTGAGGGGTGAGTTGAGACGGGTATAAGTTGGGGTGTGGCACACCAGTGCTATTCCCCCTGTCTTCCGCCCTTAGTCGGGCAAGGCTCTGGCTCCGGACTCGTGATCAACCATTCTAAGTTTTTCTTTTCTCATCCTTTTCTTTGTTTGTTCCTTGGGCTTGACTCCTCAGTCTCACTGAGCGACAATAGTATCCTCCACATTCATGTATTTTTGGGTGCGAAGCATTAGCTCGACCATGTTACTCGGGGGAGATTTTGAGAGGGAGAATAAGAACTTGGTAGGCAACAATCCCTCCATGAAGGCGGTCCGTACCACCTTTTTGTCAGTGTTGTCCTCCTGGAGCACCTCCTTGTTGAACTTGGAGACATAGTCCCTTAGCAACTCCCCTTTCGATTACTTGATGTTAAGTAGGTATGTGGTAGGTTTCTAGTTATGCTTCCCTCTAATGAAATGGTTGACGAACGATTAGTTTAATTCCATGAAGGAGCTAATGCTCCCCAATTTTAGGTTACCGAACCACTTCCATGTTGAACCCTTTAAGGTTACCGGGAAAGCTCTATGCATGATCCCATTAGAATAGTCGTGCAGGAGCATTGAGGTCTTGTATGTTTTGAGGTGATTTGAAGGGGTCCCGGTTCCCATTGAATGTCTCCATCTAGGGGATTTTTATTTTTTAGGGAAGCGGGCAAGTCATGATTATTGGAGAGAAGGGAAGATCAGTCTTTTGGATCAGGGCCTTGATGGTAGAGGGGCCTTTCCCTTCATTGTTTCCATCATGGAATTTAAATAACTTTGCATTTTCTGCATCCACTCCTCTTGTTCGGTTGTTGCATGTCCTGTGCCATTACCCCTGAGTTTAGGGAGTGGGGAAGTATCAAGACCATGATTATCTGCCTGTCCTTCTCATTCATCATTTCCTTACCCTTCGTGTTCTGGGTGGGTCTCTTCATGCTGTCCCTTGTCACCAAAAACTTGGTGCTCCACTCGTGCTACTAGCCTTTGAGTTAGATCTTCGTTTTATTGCGTGATTTGTTGGAGGCTTTGATTAAGGCTCAATATCTGTTGTTCTAAGATGACGATCCTGGCTATTTCTGAGCCTCATCCTCTTTGGTTGTTTATGGATGAGGCGTTCCTGCGGGCTTTCATTGTTATGGAATGAGTATCAACCATACAACCTTTGTCTTGTTGAAAAATACCTTGCAAATTCCCATAGACGGTGCCAGTTGGTGGAGCCAAAAATCAGTCCACCTAAAAGGTCCTTTGGTCGTCCTCCTCCATAAGCTCCGGATCAAGTTTACTTGTGAACACAAGGTGAGGAGTGCTGGTGTGGCACCAACCTACACCACTCAGACGATCAAATTAGTCTATCATCCCCTTTCAATCGTTGGGATGAAGGTTTATTTACATACCTTTCCTTTTTGGCTGGTCCTCCTCTTAATGTAGGTGTTAACTGATTTATTACGAGTTCATGGGCCAGGACCTCGTGTTGTGGCACGGTTTTTGTCAAGAATATTCCCTAAGTTTGTTATGAGAACGTGAGCGAGGATCATACGTGGCGGCATGATTTTTTGTCGTGATTCCCGGTCGTCTTCCATTTATAACCGTCTTGCCTTTTTAATGTTGGTTAATCAGATGGTTTTGTCGATTCTATTGTGTATGAGTAGGAATGGTGCTTGGTCGCATGCATTTTTTGTGATGGGCCTCATTCTCAGTTAGTATTCATGGCACGTATCGACCTCGAATGTTGAGTCGATGGTAAGGCTCGAGTTGTAAATGACCTGACCCGATTAGTTCGTTTGGTTTGCTGTCTCGATCCAAATGTATCATCATCAATTTTGATCATTTTGTTCCGGATTTGAATTGTTTTAAGTTCTTAAAAGTTTGCATAGTAAATGAAAAATTGTTTGTAAGAATACAACTAAACTATTATTTTGATGTTATTATTTAGGTTTCTAGAACTCGATTGATTCCATTTTGCAAATGTTTTAATCATTTTTTAATTGGATTTGAATCATTCATCATTAAATTTGGTTTTGCCTATAGTTCTAAATATGGTTTTGAAAGAGATTAAATAGTTTTACAAGAACATGATGTAAAAGTGATTTGCCTTCAATTCCTTGTGATTTTTAAAGTGTTGAATCATCGATTTTAATATGTTTCGTATTATTAATACATGTATAACTATGTTTTTAATGGAAAATCAAGAGTTTTAAAAAGAAGTTTTATTCCAAAAAATGTAAAAGCTATTCGAAGAGTTGGTTTAATCTTCTAAATAATTTTAGAGGTAATTGTGGACTAATTTGTAATAGAAGCTATATGTCTAATCTTTCGATATATTCTTAGTGTTCTTAAATCCTATTTTATAAAGAAAAGTATTGATTTTATATCCAACCATTAGGGGTTCTCAAGAGTATTGTTCTGGACATATTTGATATACTTTGAAAAACATGTTCTATAGATTGTGCCTAGTTGGATCTAGCATGTTCTTATATGTTATTTTGACTTAAGTTAATGTAAATGATTGTTATATGTTGTTTCTATAAACTATATGATTTGATTGAAATTGCAAGTGAATGATATGTACTGTTAGAAAGCCACTTGCCCATTAAGGGGAATTATTGATGGAACCCTTCTCACCTGGGTATAATCGGTGCAAATTGGACCCTTCTCAGCTAGGTTTAAATGTTACGAACTGAACCCTTCTCACCGGGGTTAAATGGTGCCAATTATTATATGTTATGGCTTTATAGAAAATATATGTTATATTCTATTCTAGCTATGATATGAAATATGATTTGATCTATTTTGTTCTGTAAATATAAAGGTATATGTTATCACTGATTTCTATTATACATATGAAACTGTAATTTTATTAAATATTTAGTAATGTATAAGATTGATCTATGAAATGTTATGCATATTGGATTGTAAATAGAAAAGTATCTGTTTAGTTTCTGAAATCTTGTTAAGACTTGATCCACTATTTTCATAGTTTACTGTTTTCTTGCTAAGGTTGTCAAACTTACCCCAATTTGACACCATAAATTAGAGACTAGGCACTTGTTTATTTCAATTATTTAGATTATAGACTTGATTTCAATTTAGTTCAATTATTTTAGTTTAAATTTCAAGGAATGTAATAAGATAGGGATTTTTAGTATTTGATTTCAGTTAATTGATTTGATTACATTAGATTAATAAATTAAATTGAATGATAATATTAGACATTGTTTATGCATTATTTATAGGATTATAGTTTATGACCTATGTGATTTTATATAGGTTAGATTTATGAGAATGTGATTAATTATGTGATTATTGGAAAGTAATTGATGTATTATTTTGCTGCGTATGAATGTAAAGAAAACGAAAAATTTATACATGTTAAGAATGAGTGAATAAATGAAAAGTAAAGTGATGTGTTAGTGTCATGTGCCAAAATTCATGGCCTTACTGGTATGGGTTTTGAGGCATGACACAGACAGTAAAAGGGTCCAAAATCCAAAAAGCTATCATTATTTTCTCGATATTTTAAAAAAGCAATCATTACATTTTCCAAAAAATCCTAAAAGTAATTTTGGCTTAGGGCCTTCGATTTGGCATCAACCCAAAGTGCTTTTGATGGAGGCTTATGATTTAATCTCCTAAACCCCTAGCCCATCATCCACCATCCAATCCATCAAGCCCATCCAACCCTTGGTTTTCCAGCTCCTTACGTCCACCCTTCATTTTCATCCCTTGCCACATGGCATGCATCCAACCCCCTCCCATGGTGAGTGGCTAAGATTACTTCAACTAAAAGCCTAATTTATCATCCACCCTTAAAATCCTAAACCCACCTAGACCCTTGATTTTTCCACCTCCTTACCACCACCCTCCATTCACTCCCCTTTGCCACGTGGCCTACATCAAAGCTCTCTCCTCTCTTAGCCAATAGGAGGAGACAACCTCAACTCACATGTGTGTGGCTGAGGTGCCTCCACATGAACCACCTTTCCCCATCACATGTTCTTGTGGGTCCCATTTGCCATGACCATCCATGAAACCCCATGGCTATAGCCCCCATGCTTTACACCACCTATAAATACCCCGTATATTCAACCATAAGAGAGGAGATGAAATATAAGAAAAAAAAAGAATTTATTCCAAGAGAAAGAGAAAGAGAAAGAAAAGAAAGGAAAGAAAAGAAAGAAAGAAAGAGAGAAAGAGGAAGTAATCTCTAACCCTTAAGGTCAATACCCCATCCCCCTCTATGTGATAAAGACTCTTTTATTGTTGTAAATGAACCCCCTTTAAATCCATTGAAAGTTCCTTGTGGTGGGACATGGGGGAGACAAACTTGTCTCCACCTTTAATGACTTTTTCTGAGTAGTTAATGGTGTGGGAGTCATAACTCCTCCACTTGCTCACTGATCTAAAGTGTTTTTACACTTCACAGGTTGAGATATGTAAGGTGTCCAAATTTTAACTCTTTTTGTATTTATGATTTTACCTTAATTTTTTCTTTGTTTATTGAGTAACTAATTTATATACTTTTATTAATTTTTATGTTCCATTTAATTTAAGTTATTGCATTTTACCAAATTTATTCTTTAATTATTTTTCTGTTGATTATATTCTGCACTAAATTCTGTCATTTCATTTGTAGATCATTTATTTCTTTCTTTGTATACTTTTTGTTCTAATTCTTTCTTTAGTAACTTTATACACTTGTTAAGAACCTCCATGTCGAATTTGAGCTAAATCCAATGGGTATAGCCCCTAGAATGGACCCCACAACTCATAGACCTCATTAGGTTTGTGCAGTTTTCCTCAAGAACCCACCCACTTTGAAAACTCCAAGGAAGGTTTTACATCCATCAAATGGATCTAGAATTTTTCAAGGAGTCTCTTGAAACATTAGTCCAACCCCGTGAAAAATTTCAGAGCCATTGAACTCCATTTGGTTTCCCAAATGAGCCAAGGAACAAGCAACTGCAACTGTGTTCAGAGCTATAGGCTTGAATTTTTCCCTCAAGAAAAATTCACCAAAAATTTAGGCGTACTACCCCTAAATTCCACATGTCTATCTCCTCCTCTTGTATTAAGGGCCCATAGAACCCCTAAAATGTGGAAATGTCTTAGGATGACAAGCCAAGCTTCAAATCTCCAGGTGGGCTCCTTCTAAGGCTATACACTTGAATTTTCACCCTTGGAAAAATTTAGGCGTATGCTTGAAAATTCATGCTTACTGCCTAAATTTAAGCGTCTAAATTGTGAACCTTGCAAGCCTGCTCTTACTTTTAGACCGAGGGCCAACAAAGCCCTGGGATCTTGGAAAACCCCATTGGAAGATTGACCAAGCCTTGTCCCTTCCTGAGTTTCTATGTGGGGTCCATTTGGGCCCATACGCCTGGATTTTACATTCTATAAAAATTCAAGCGTATGCATTAACATTTTAGGTGTATTTTTTGGGAAATTCCCAACTTACCTTTCTCTGGAAAACAAGGAATGGGTGAAGACTCTCACACTTCCAAATTGGTACCAAGTCCATTTTATAGCTCCTAAAACCCAAGTTTGACTTCTATTTACAAAATGGACCCACTGTGGGGCATTTTCAAGTCATATGTTTGAATTTTATCCCATAATAAAATTCAGGCATATGGCACAAAGTTCAAGCGTACTAAATGGAAATTCATGTGTATGAACAAAAAATGACAAAAAATCACAAATGTTTATTTTTTCTCTTTGACATTCAGACATTGCTAGGTTAGTGGAGCCACTATAAAAATGTGGGTAATTTAGGTGCCTAACACCTTTCCTAATCTCTAAAAAAACTTACCCTAATCTTTAAAAAACCAAATTAGTCCAAGAGTCATTCTAGGTTCAAGGGTCTAGAGCAGGCATCGAGGCTCACACCTCTCCTTTCCCCATGAAAAGAGGCAGATGTCCAGAGCTGGTGGCAACTCCAAAACCCCAAGCCCTAGCTGACCAGCATTGGCCCAATTAACATTGTATTCCTGCGAAGTGGGGACCAACCCCCGGCCCGATTCCGCTATGTCCACAGGATGTATAATTGATGAATTAATAGGAATTGAAGCCCAACACATGAAATGTTGTAGGCATCATGTGTAGTGGATAGTCACCATTGATGTCTTTGCCCTTATGAAATTTTGGGGTTTGGACACCTTTATTGCATAAAAGTTCAAGTAGGTTACCAAGGAAAAATATTTATACATTGAGAACTCTTATAACCATAACTAGGTGGACATTGTTCTACCTATGGTTTACATACAGAGTGATTGTTGAACATTTTGCTACATTAAGTTTTGTGTTACATATTCTAAACAAATTTCAAATGTTTCCTCTCACAAACCGTTTTGGTGGTTGGTTTTGTATTATATATATTAATTTTAAAGGCACCTACTAACTATTGTATTGGTAAATATTTTTTATAAAAAAATTTGTTACCAATCATAGTGGTTGGTTGGTTATTAGTTATAGGGTTAAAACCAAAGACAACCTAAGGGACACTAGTGGCATCTCATAGGCCCAACAGTTACAAAGGAAGCCCATGTGACACCAAAGGCATCCCTTAGGCCCAAATAGCAACCAATTGCACCCTTTACAAGTGCCCATTAGACAATGGACATGACCCATTATAATATATAAATAAAGGGTTCCTTTTAGCCACAAAACACACACACACACACACACATAAAAAAATCAATACTTCTCTCTCTGTAAAATAATTTTATTTTGATATCGGCTTCTTAATTGGTTGTTGGGATTCATTATATCTTGGAAGCGGATCACCTGTGAATCTATTGTTGATTTGGTTCAATTGTGTGGGTGGGAAAAATTATCATAAGGAAAGCAACAATTGTAACACACCTTGAAGTATACTTTAATCCGTTCTTTTACACTAATCTAGCTACACTATTCCAACAATCTTGAGACGGATTTTTGACATTTTAAGATTGAAGTAATTATAGGGTTTATATCATCTCAACTTACACTTCCAATGGATGGATCTTCTCAACCCACACTACATATGCAGAATCAAGATATGATGCACCTTGATTGATTTTACGGAAGCAACTTCAAGCGCTAGCAACATCGAGTCAACTTGGCACTTACATCTCTTCACATGGCCTAAGTCCACACTAAATTGAAGCTAGATCTTTTGGAAGGGTAATCAAATGAAGAGGCTCAAAATAAGTGAGACCTTGATAACTTTTAATGCAAAGAGTACATCTTATATCTACCATTTGACTCACTATTTGAGCTCTATGAAAAAAAGTGATGGCATAAGAGATTTAGGATTCTTTGGCTTAAAAATACAAAACTAAAGATGCAACTAAGAGAAAAGTTATTTCATGATTTTTGAATTACTGATAATAACCCAATCATAAATTAGTTAAAAAATAAATAAAAATCATTCAATTAGCTAGAGAATGAAGGAATATTGATGATTTCATTCCAGTTGGTTCCGTTATCCAAAAATTATCTCTATCATGGAAAGATCAATAAAAATCCTTAAACATTTTAAAGAGGGAATTAACTCTTAAGAGTTGGACACAACCTTCAAGTTGAAAAGTCAATAAGTTTTCCATATAGGGAGATTGCCCATCTTCTACTTTCTTGTAGGTCTTAAAATATCTTGGGCTATTTGCAACATGTTTTGCAACTACGGTGTCAACTTACCAATCTTTGTCATTGTCTTCTATGTTTACCTTGGTAATGACTATGACAAAGCATTCTTCAATAACATTTTTCTGATTTTTCTCTCTTACATTGTTGACATTTTCATTTAAAATGGTCTGAATTTTACAATTGAAACATGTTCCCTTCTTTGGACATTTCTTCTAATTCTTCTTAGATTTTTTGTTACTACAATAATCCCTAGAAGGAAGAGGCAATTTTGAATGTTCTCCACTCAATTTCATGAAATGGGCCTTAGACATCATTTCAAATATTTCTTCCTTCTTGTTTCAGAGTCTCAATTGCAAAGATCATAGGTAAGGGCAATGTGAACTTACAGTGGCAAAATATTGAGTCTTATTGATGTGTTGCATGTTATAGAGATTTGTACAAAATCTTGTATCTATAGCTTTGCTTATAAAGCTTCAAGTTGGTTTTTGAGTAAGAGAATTTCATCCTAACTAAGAACAAAACTTTGTAGATAAAGAATATGTCATTGGTAACGTGTTTAAACTCAATATCGATAACATTTTTGTTTCTTCTATTTATATTGCGGAGTTATTTCTTTATGGCTTGGTAGACTAGGACATGTAAAATTTTAACATATCAATGCAATGGTTAAAATAGGATTAAAACTTAAATACATAAATGATGTGAATGATAAATGTAAAACCTACATGCAAACTAAAGTAGTCCAAAAATCATTTCCTTCGATAGAAAACTAAGTAGAAGCGTCGTAGAACTTATACATAGTAGCATATAAGATATAAGTAACACCTTGACCCATGGGGAAAGATACTTCATAATTTTATACACAATTTCTCCAATTTTACCTATATTTATTTATTAAAAAATAAGGATGAAACAAAGGGAAAATTTGTTAATTGTACGTGAAGTAGAATACCTTTCAAATACAAAAAAAAAAAAAAAAAAAAGTAATTTGTTAAGGGTGGTGAATACACTTCATATGAAATTTTTTATTATTGTGAATTAGTTGGTATAATCCCTTAAGTTTAAAGACTTTTACTATAAGAAAATGGTACAACTAAATGTAAGAAAGGATACTAGTAAATATATATGTCTGATGTTATGTGATTCTATTCAAATTTAGGGACAACGCCTATGGAGGGGAATATATCATAACCACTAACAACATATGAAATAGGATACTCAATGAGAATACAACTAATGATATACCTAACAAAATTTTGAAAAACCATAAACTAAATATATGGTACCTTAAGTTGTGGGGGGTTGTTAGCTTTATCTAGACTCCCAAATCTTAAAAGACTAAAGAGAGGTAGAGTCATTGTGTGTATCGTTCTAGGCTTTGCCGAAAATGATTAAATTTATTGATGATGGGTTCTTTGAAATCTTTCCACCCATCTTAGGATCAATAATCAACAAGATCAATTATCATTTTGAAATGATGAGTGTGGAGAACCATTAATGGAACCTAGTGAACTAGTGAGATCAAATATAGTTAGTGAACCTAGAAAAAGTAAACGACCTCATAAGGATCTAAATTATAACTATAGATTTGATTTCTACGTGAGTCTAGTGGAAGAAACTAAAAGTAAACAACATAAAGAGACCCTAATTAATACATTGCTGAAGATGATCCACAAACCTTCGAAAAAACTATGAGATTTGAAAATATACCTTTCTAAAATGAGGCCATAGATGATGAAATGGACTCCATAATGGGTAATCAAACTTGAAAATTAGTTGACTCAACCCCAATATTTAAAGCGATATGTTACAAATAGATTTCTCAATAAAAAAACTTAGAATAATGGAACTACAAAAAATTTAAGGCAAGAATGGTTACTAAAGGGTATAAGAAAAAAAGAATGAATAGATTTCTTTGATCCCTATGCACTTGTAACTACGATATCAAACATGTTTTTTTTTTTTTGCAACAATATTCTAGTACGAATAACAAGAAAAATAAAATAAGATAAGATCAAAACATAGAAAAATAAGAGACACCAAGATTTATGTGGTTTGACGATATGCATACGTCCAAAGGAGAGGATTAAACCTTTCTTCACTATGAGAATGCAAATCTGTACAAGAATATATGAATTTCCATACCCCACATCGTTTCTCCTTGTACACCCCCCTCTCTCTCTCTCACTCTCAAACCCTTGAAGAAACCCTGAGAAATCCCCTTGAGCAGCTCCTCCTCTCAATACCTCTCTCTTTTTTTCTTTTCTTTTATATTAGGGTTTAACCTTTTCTAGCCGTCAAGACTCCCAAAGTGAAAAGGAGCCTTTAACTCCACTTTATATCTCCACCATTGGATCTCTTAAGATCCAACGACTAGAGAATAAAACCAAAACCCAACAAATCACAAGAACTTTGATTGCCATAAAATTTAAATATATTGTAAAATAAATCCAAATGATGTTAAAATTGCATTTCTTAATAAGAATGAACCAACACAAGGAAAATTCATGGATACTGAGCAAAAGCATAAAGTTTGCAAATTAGTTAAATCCTTTTATGTTTTTAATCAAACAATAAAGCAATGGCAATAGAAATTTCAAAGTGATTTTATTATTTCGTTTTAAGACCAATGAATCCAATAAATGTGCATATTTAACAAAAAAATCAAATTGGATATATGCATATGTCTGTATCTTGACGATTTACTGATTTCTAGAACCAACATTAATAGTATAACTATGACTAAAGAAATTTTATTTGCTCATTTTAATATGAAAGATATGGGAATTATTAATGTCATATTAGGAATAAAAATTCTAAAAATTGATAATGAGTATATTATAATTTAATCTTATTATCAATCATTTTGACTACGTACCAATATCCACACCACATGAGATCAACCTAACCTATAACAAAGGAAGGCTACTCTGACAAGAGAATTATGCAAAGATTATTGGTAGTTGATTGATGATCTCTATGGGATGATTAGGTAATTGTATATGAAAATGTATGAGAAGTGAAAATTTAACTTTTTAATCAAATAGCACTCGTTAGATCTTAGGATGCCAAGCTTCCAATAAACGATTTTCTTTTGCATATGATATTATTTATCACATAAAATTTGCAGTTTAACAAGGATTGTTCATGAGGGGGGGGGGTGAAAATGTCTATTTCTCTTTTCTCAATTTTAGGTTAGAGGAAGAAGAAAGGGAGACATATCTATATTAAAGATGTTTGAGTATTTCGAGAAAGAATAATTTATCTTTTGGTATTTTTTAAAGCAACTTGTTGGATTGATAACAATTACTTGGAGGAAAGAGGACATAAAATCAATAGAAAAATGTGCTCTTGGTGTCAGAAAACATAGAAAAATAAAGCTAATTTGTTGTATATCTAATGGAGACTTCAAATTTCATTCCAAGACTGAATTTATGGGCTACTTTTCAAAATCAAGATTGAACTCAAATAAACTCTTTTAGTTTTCCAAGCTACTAACCTATTAAATAAAAGTACATGAATATACTAAAAGAACTTTACATTCTCAATACAAATAATAAAAAGAAAAAACCAAATTCTCCAAGTTCCAAAATGAATATAGAAGTCCAAAGTCCTGTGTAGAATTCCTAAGGAAGTAATCCAAGAAACTATAGAACTCTAAGAAATTTCAAAACCCAATATGAATCTTGTAAATCAAGAAAGTTTCTTTAGCATTCCAACACAAATTGCCAAAAATAAAGAGAAAATAGTGGTTCTGATTTACCTCTTTTACCCAAAATATAAATAATAATAATAAATACGTATGACCATAATCTACTATTTTGTTATTTACAAACTTTGATTTGCCTTTTGTTTTCTTTGGGCTGTTTGGTGACAAAATTTGAGATGCCCAACACTGACTTATACAGAAGCCATATTTAATTACCTTTAGTTACTTGGGTAGATCATGTTTTTGAGGGTTTCAATCATGTGGACTGTCTTATCCTTCCCTAGGTGTCTTGAGAAACCTTTAATTGATGTTACATTAGCTAAACTTCACCATTAAACTAGGAGTATCTTTTGCAAGTTATAAATGGTTAAAATTTTATATGAAATTTAAGTCCTTTTATTGAATGCATGCTTTGAGTTCACATTATTTAGGTAAAATTGTGCACTCCTCAGCACCTGTGATATTCAAGTAATCATTTATTTGGAAAGGATAATGCAAAGCTTTATAGTTCTCTCTCTCTTTGTGGGTCTCAATTTTCGCACGACGGGTAAATCCCTTTTGAAAAGAGACTTGCCTATTGTAGGAAATATCCTACGTTATTTAGAGTCGCCACCAGTCTTTTTAATGATGTGATTAGACATCAGTTTTGGAAAGAAAACAAGTTTAAGGTTAAATAGGGTTTGAAATGTCTGACTCCACACTTAAACTGGTCGACTCCCAAAGATTCCTAAGTAAGTTGTTCATTTATGAGTTGGGGAAGGTGTTAGGCACCCCACCTCATCCGCTTTCGTGGTTACCTACTTTAAACCTACTATAGTCTATGATCATTCTTTATTTATCATCTATTCATCTTGCCCATTGCCTTTTTATTTCATTTTATTGAGATTTAGCAGGGAATCCACATGCCATTTCTGCTGAAATTTCGGCAGCATAACGGTTGTAATATAGACCCCCTAGGGATGAATAGTGATCCCCATGTCACTTTCTTCAATAACCTGATAGTCTACATATCTACAAAAACACTCCAAATATATCATACATCTGCCACATCATCACTATCCACTCGACAGCTCCGTATCCATAACCACCCCTCACTTCATCACATGTATATATACAATTTAAATAAAATGAATTAATTTGCATGACTTAGCAAAGTCCAAAACTAGTTATGTACAGATCCTTTAATCAAATAAACTAAACTACTATATGTGGGTTGAGGCTTTAAAGTATGCCATTTACCTATTACATCACAATTGCACTATCACTCCATAGTGGAGATCTCTAGATATCTCCTACATATAAAATGGTTTATAATTAGTGTAACCACGAACTCATCATACTATTAAATGAAAATAAATCAAAGGGCTTAGGTTAGGAAACATGCCTTTTGGTCGCTTTTCATGTGACCAAAAATACCATGAGAGATTTGTTCACAATAATATCATTTGTTTGTTTAAGCATAAATAAGAATGAAGTTTATACCACACATAAAGAAAAAGAACACAAATGATCAAAATATGGACAAATTAAATTTCAATTTAAACTAAAATGATGTGGACTTTTATAATGTTATTGGGAAAGAGACCAAAATAAGGATTATGTGTGAATTCAACACAAAAGATGTAAGATTAAAATGATTTGAACCGAAATATGTATGCATGAGATATAGTTGTGGTAAAGGAAAAGAAAGTTGTTACTAAAAAAGAAATAAAAGTAAAAATAAGCATGTAAGCTGATTATTTTGTATGGACAGATCTGGCTTTTATATAGTAGCATGCATTCTACCTGAAACAACAAAGAGAAAATTAGAGCAAATAAATACAAGAATTAATAATGGAGCTAAACTAATTATTTCAAATGATCTAAGCCTGAAGTGATGTCAGTCCTGTAAAATTCTACAACCAAAGAATGAGGTCATGAAATAAAATATGGATAAAAAATGACTATAAAAGACGTGACTTATTTGGATTCAGCCTTACTTGTCTCAATGAGTGAGTAAAGAAGAAAGTAAAAGTTTAAACATGTGCAAGTAAGGAAGTCTGCCTCCAAACTTTGAGTGACCAATATAGGCAATTATATAATTTTTAATGAACATGGATTGATTGACTAAGAAACTACTTCGCACTAATCATATGCAAGTGCCTCGATGAGTTTGAAGATGGAATACGACTAAATAATCTTAATGTTCTGACACACATACAAATACAAAACAACTCTCTACAGAGACCAAAGGGTCAAACATACTCTTTTATTTCTACTCCTTAATGAATATGTTGTTCGTAGAAGAAACATTTTCCCTCATGGACTTGCTAAGTTTGCAAAATAGACAATGGACACATGATGCATTAAAGGTTGAAAATCCATCCAAAACAAATAATATAATATGAACATTGTGCTTTAGGATCCAGCTAGATTAGTGGACCAATGGATTATAGCCTAGACATAGAAGTGGCATGGGCAAAGGTGGAATGTGTGGTAGGAAGTGGGTGGTGTTATGGAGTTTAGTACTAAACCATGCCAGCAGCAGTTATGATTTGTTGGCTTAGATGCACCTTGATGGCAGCTCAAATGAACTATCATCCTCTATGAAGACTCAAATGGACTGTTGTCTTATAAGGATAGTAAACCAATTAGTCAAGGCCTGTCCAAAAGAATAAATAAATAATAGTAATAAAAACCCAAGTGAGAAATACATTATATACCAACCAACATACAGGTCCAAACTAACCAATGACGATGCCATTTGAGTGCCTCGGTTACAATAGCAGAAAATGTACATATGTACTCATCCCAAGTACAAAAAAAAAAAAAAAAAAAAAATACATACATATACATAGGCCTATGAACAAAACAATAGATGAGAAAGAGTTGTGGATGTGCTTAATCAGCATAAAAATAAGTACTAGGAAAGACATATCACACAAAAGAATCAAGGAAAAACTCAAAGGCTAAAAAATTAAGTTGGGCTTTGAAACCACAAGACCCCAAACTACATGACTCTACATAGCCTTCACAAAATGTAACTCCATTTTTGAGAAGAAAAAAAATTACATACTAGTAACTTCCAAAATTGATCCATTAATGAAGCAAGGATACCATGAGCTCAAAAAAAAAAAAAATGTTTAATGACAAATTCCTAGACAACCCATCAGACCATCTCAGAGAACAAACTTTCCATAGCATCAACATTTTATATGAAAATAGGGAACCTCAATTGTGTAATACCAACAGAAATAAAAATAAAATCCAGTTAATAAATTAAGCAACATGAATAGACAAGCATGAATTATTTCCAGAAGCATAAAAAAATAAAATTAAGTAGGCCAAATGCCTAGTTGGTATAACAACTTATTTATTCTTTTAAGAACTAAAAAGAAAAAAAAAAGAAACCATACTAGAAACCTGGAGATTAGAGGATACTCCATCTTTTTGTAGCACACGTCTAAGTCTTTTCTTTAGTTTTGGCAATAAGGCAGAGTAGAGATAGATGGATTGGGTGAGACAAAGAACCCTTTCATTTCTTGGGTCCACTGAGTTTGAGAGAGATGAGGACTTGTTTCCCCTACTAGGCTATTGATGGTTTTTTTTGGATGAGGCAGATAGGGGTTGAGCTTGGAGCATGGTGATTCTAGGTCGTGGGCAGATGACAGTTCGGCTAGGGGTTGAGAAGAGGGGTAACTAGGTCATTCTCGTTAAAGGTGGTTAGATGAAGGGATTGTGGGATGAAGAAGCAGGAGGTTTTGAACAAGGACTTGAATCAAGCTCAAGTGATAAGGAACTGTTGTAAAAAAGGGGGTTTAGCCATGATCTAAAGAGAGAGGTAAGGGAGCATGGAAGAGTAAAGGGGCATAAGAAAAGGGGATTTTTCCTTCCTCCTTTCCTTTCGAACGATCAGGGTTTTATAGGAAACAATGACATAGTCCCCAAGTTTACTTCTTAGTCAAAGAAGCCAGCTGGAGGTGATGCCAAGTCTCCATCGCCTAGGCTCAGATCTACAACAGCAAGGGGGTTGGTGGAAGTAGGGTTTGGGACAACTAAGCTTTGCAAGATTCAGGATTTCCAATGCTTGCATGAGATAGGGAAATAAGGGGGGAGAAAGAGGGATCCGATGGGCTGGCTCATTAGATAGAGGTAGGGGAGAGAGAGAGAGGCACATGGGGTTGTCGGTTAGAGATTGGAAGAAAGAGAGAAAATGACAGGGCTAAGAGAGAGAGAGAGTTCCGAGTGGGGGGAATCCGTGAGGAGAGAGAGAAGCGAGCATAGGCTAGAGGGGAAGGGAGAGTTCGCAGAAGAGAGAGAGAGGGCGCAAAAGAGAGAGAAAGCGTGAGGAGAGAGGAAGGACAGAGGAAGTGAGAGCGGGAGAGAAGGAGAAGCTACACGAGAGAGAGAGAGAGAGAGAGAGAGAGAGAGAGAGAGAGAGAGAGAGAGAGAGAGAGAGAATCGGGGAGAGAGAGAAGAGGGAGAGAGCAGCAGGGAGAGAGAAAGAGAAAGAGCGGAGAGGGGAATCAGTGGGGGAGAAGAGAGAGAGAT
>JAOXJP010226621.1:0-11454 GCA_025762735.1 Platanus orientalis | reverse complement strand
ACTTCAAACTATCATTTTTGCATCCCTCTCTCTCTCCCTCGTTCTTTTGCTCCCTCTCTATTCTTCTCCATCTAAGCTCTCTAACACTCAAAAAAAAAAAGTCACACATTGAGATTTTCAAACAAGAACTCAACCAATGGAACATGAAGAAAGTGAAATGGAGTGAAATGGCAGCCTCGAGGTAAAAAAATTTCAAGTTCGCAATTGTATTTTTTTTTTCCATCATGCTCGGCATTACAGGGCTGAACAGGTTTTACTGTGATGCCGAACATTCTTAAGAATGTTCAAAATGACAGCACTGAACATTATTAAGAATGTTCAGCATCACAGTGTCAAACAGGCTCAAGCCTGTTCAACCTTGAGATGACGAACAAAAACAAAAAGCTGATTTTTTTTTTTAAGCAGCCCAATGCTTCAACCCGCTGTAATTAGATTGGTGATGAAATGGTGATTGATTATAGCAATGAATTCACCACGTACGAGATAAAAAAAATGTATGTAACTAATAGTGTGACTAGTGTGTATAATAATTTGGATGAACTTGACGTTATTATTGTTCTCCTATGTGTAGATATTCAGAAGTCGGGTGGCATTAGTTATTAAGAAGTTAGATTCTGGTTCTGGCGTAAAAAAACTAGTTTGACCCTTACATGCGAGCGGAATAGGTAGTATAGAGAAGATAAGAGGACAAGAAATGACAGTGGGGTTGTACGGGACAAGGGAAAGGGCACCAAGAAGTGCAAACGGTCATTCCAACTGAAGGAAAAGAAGTAATCCACTGATGATGATTGGTTATTGCTAGTCATATGTGGGGTGCATAATCACCCTGATGTGGATCATCTCAAAGGTCACTCTTATGTGGGTAGATTGTTAAACGGAGAGTCCTCACTTTTAAAAGATATGTCTAAGAGCAGCGTTAGACTAAAAGACATATTAAATGCAATGAAGCAAAGAGATGCCCTTAACACAACTACAATAACCACAATATATAATGTGCGACTTAAATAAAAGAGAGAAGACAAGGTTGGTAGATCTCAGATGCAACACTTGCTTGGACAGTTGGCTAAGTATAATTGCATCGAGTGGCATCGGATAACCGAAGACAGAGAGACTGTCACTAATATTTTTTGGGTACACCCGACTTCTATAGACCTACTGCGTGCATTCCCAAGTGTGTTGATCATGGATTGTACCTATAAGACAAACAGATATCATATGTTGCTGCTAGAGATTGTGGGTTTGACGTATACTGAGCTGACTTTTTCTGTGGCATTTGTGTATCTTCAGCATGAGAGGGAGGATAACTTTGTATGGGCACTAGGTGTCTTACGTAGTGTCATGGATGACAGTGCTCTCCTCAATGTCATTGTAACAGACAGGGAGTTGGCTTTAATGAATGTCATACAAAGGATGTTTCCCAATGCTACACATTTGTTGTGTAGGTGGCACATTAGTAAGAATATGCTTACAAACTGTAAGAAATTATTTATGATGAAGGAGATGTGGGAGAGGTTCATGATGATCTGAAACCTATTGGTGGTGTCGCACATAGAAAAATATTACCTTCAACACTTGGCATTATTGGAGAAGCAATTTATCACATATCCAAATACACTCCATTATGTGAGGAGTACTTGGTTGGATAGATATAGGGACAGATTTGTAGCAGCCTGGACAGACAGGTTCATGCATTTGGGGGCCACTATGACGAACAAGTAACTTTTTTGTTTGATAATCTTGCTTAAGATTGAAACTCATTGACTGGTACATAACTATTTGTGTACATGTCACTAGGGTTGAGAGTGCACATGCGAAGTTAAAGCGGCATTTTGGATCCAGTCAAGAAAACTTTAAATCCACATGGTCGAACATCCACAATTTGCTTGAGTTACAACACACATCCATCAAGGCATCGTTCAAAAAATGTAAAACGATTGTGCAACATAGATTTAAACCTGCCAAGTTCAAAGAGCTTCACGACAATATATCAATTTCTGTAATGGAGAGGATTTTGGCTGAGATGAAGCGTGTAGGTGTTGTTGGAGTTGATTTTGTTGCATATGGATGGGTTCTTAGATGCACACATAGGTTACCTTGCACACATGAGATAACATACTATAGTAGGCAGGGGCGTTCCATTCCACTTGAGTTAGTACATGTGCATTGGCATAAGCTTGATATGCATCCTCCCACAAGCCCAGTAAGGCATGATTTAGATGGCGCAACAGATATGGATTTGTTTATACAGTGGTTCAACCAATCCAATCAATCTACCAAAGTGCAAATGCTTCAAAAGTTGCGAGAGTTAGCAACACCGAAGGTCATATATATCAAGGAACCTAAAGTTAAAAAAAATATCTGAGGTCGCCTACATACGAAGATAGACACATCCATGCGGCGTGATCCATCTGCATTTGAGAGTGTGTCATCATTACAAGATAGCTGCTCTCCAGTAGAAACCACCACTACCAAAGCCACCCAAGTATAGTCAGTGAGACAAACGCAGTAGAGGAGATCGAAGGAAAAGGTAACTAATATACACATTATTGTGTAACTGACGAAGTAATTCAACCGTTGTATGGCATAACATGTTTTCTTCTTTTCTTGTAGGTTACTCAATTGAGTTCATCTAGACAGACTTCCTCATTGCATTATATGCGTTCTTTCCCATAAGGCATTTGACCTTATATCAGGAGTGTTATAGATGCGGCAACGGATGAGCATTGTGGCTTTAGGGTCATCGCTGGATTAATGAGATTTAGATAGGATAATTGGGCTCAGGTTATGGAGAAGTTGGTGTTCGAGTTAGACAACCATGGCCCCCTATACGAGCAAGTATATGGGTCATCCGAGAGGATGCTGGAGATTAGATATTTATTATCCTATTTCAATGATAATGCACCGTACGATCATTAGATGACCATGTCAGAGTCTGGACATTTGATTGCACCGCACTATGATGTTGTCTTATATTACTTGAGTGTGCATTAGTGCCTCACTTTCCTCCCACTTAGATCAGATCCTATCCTTGTTGCCACTCGAAGGGAACTTTCCATTGGTTTCATCAATGGAAACCACTTTGTGCAGATGATCCTGATGTCAGGTCATCCAATCCCCCATAGTGACATTTTGGTGTAGATATAGATATAAAAATGCATCGGATTGGGCACTTCCATCATATGAAAGAAGAATAAAAGAGTTTAGACTAGTGGTCAACTCAAGTGTTGCAACACAGGAGGCTATAGACTTGAGCGATGATTGATGTATTTTTTTTACCATGTAAAAAATAGTTATAATAACTCATGTAATTTTTTTTTTATATATTAATGAAATTGGAAGTTTTTTTTTATCTTGTATTCATTCATGTTCTTGTTTTTCATCTCAAGGCTGCAAAAAAAAAAAAAACTCCATTTTTGTTCGGCATCTCAAGGTTGAACAAACTTAAGTCTATTCGGCATCATGGTGCCAAACATCCTTAAGAATGTTCAGCACCACAGTGCCGAATAGGCTTAAGCCTGTTCAGCCCTAAGATGCCGAACAGGCTTTACCCCCCCAAAAAAAACTAATTAAAGTTTTTAAAAGGTTTTTTTTTTACCTTGGGGGTTCCATATTGCCCTCAATGAATCGTAAGAACTTCCCCCGTCTCCCAAATGACCCCAAATCAGATCCTACACCCTCTATTTATGATTATCTTCAAAATCATCAATATGCCCAAATCCATTATGTCAAATAACCCTCATTAGAAAACCTCCCAAGAATTCTCTCCCCTCATTAAATGCTCCCTAAAATATTCTGAAAGTGGGTTTGAGCTAGGACTTTTGATTTGGCATCATCTCAAACCCCCGTTTGATGAGTAGTCATTGATCCCCTAAACTCCATTTAAGCCCTTGAAAATCACCTACTTACCTCCACCGTCCATCTCTCCCCCCTTGCAACATGACATCCATCTGACCCTTCATCCATTTTGGCCAATGTGAGGGTGTGTGGCAAAGGTGCCTCCACACCCTCACATTCGAACCTCCTCTCTACCACCCATTTTCCATGGTGGAACCTACATTCTATATCAGCCTTTGATGTTTAAAGCCATTAATTGTAAGCGAAACATAATAAATACAAGATGTTTTGTAATAGTACTAACACAAAGAAAACAACTGCACATTACATATAAAGTGTTTCAGTACATGTAATCATATAAAGGATTACAAAATATAATGAAGTGAAAGTATGTAGGGGTCATCCCCTGTATAATACAAAAAAGACAGTAAATATCCGCACATGTGGTCATCTCTCGAGTTGCACCCTCTTCCTCTTCCGTGTATATTTTGTCTCTGCTGCTAAGTCTATGAGGGGCCTGTAAAGCACTAGGAGGAGGTGGGGCCTGTGGAGCACTGGGAGGAGGTGAGGTCTGTGGAGACCTAAGAGGAGGAGGTAGGGCTTGTGGAGTACTGGGAGGAGGTGGGGCCTGTGGAGCACGTGTAGGAGCATCTGGGCACTATGCAGCCGATGAAGATGGGGCATAGGGATCTGGGGACGTGGTGTCGATGCCATCTCATAAAACCTATCGTACATGACACAATGTACTAATCAATCTTTCTCTCAGCATCTCCTCGATACTGCCATCCATAAGAGATTGAATAATCTATAATGCACGCTCATTACACTGAAAGAAAACATACCGAAAAGTTTAGGATGAATACATTTTAATGATTAAAAAAATAATTAACATAAACATGCAAACATTAAACAATATACCTAGATGACAATATCGACAGGTATGGTACCCTACATCAGTGGCTCAGGTGCACCTCTAGATCGATAAAGTGAATTTTGCATGTGTATATGTGGCACACGCTGATACCATTTCATATAATCAATGGCACACTCAGAGGGGTATGTAGCTGGCACATATCTATGGATATCAGATAACACTCACACCTCCCAGAACTGCTTCAAATATGCATATATCGGCCGATACATGCTAGCGGACGCACCCCGAGTACCTCAAGTAAGGGCTATGGGAGCGGAGGGGATGACCTGATGCTCCCCAAACTACCGTAGGACACGTATGAGCTGGTAGGGCTCCACGATCTCCAGGCACCTTAATAATCCATGAAAGTATGTAATGTCTTGGAATGCATGGTGTTCCCTATAATCGGTGTATGGTGTCCACCTCACCGCACAAACCAAATAAAATGTACGTTAAAATAGTAATGATTGTCGTAAACTACCAACATGTACCAAATATACATAAATAACATATTAAAAATATATTAAAAAATAACTAACAATACCTCATGGATCACCCATGCATCAATAATCTCTCATAAACCCCTCAAATTGTCCTCAAGAGGCCCCCTCCCCTTGCGTGGCATCCAACGTTGCATACGTGGCTGCTCATCATGGTAGTCCATGTTACGATGTGACTCTAAGGGACGAAAGTACTTGTAAATTCATCCCTCGAGCAACGTAACATAATCTGTCATCTGCTTAACCTCAATCCGACTGACAATCTTGAGCTGACGATAAAGATAAGTCAATGCTCCAGTACCCCATGCATATGTATGGACCTTATCTAGGTCCCGTAGCAGTGTAAGAAAATTAATGGGCACCCATGTACACGTCTTATTTGTAAACAACGTACACCCCAAAATATACAATAAATAGCCCCTGGCAGCATATCCAATATGATCCTTACTCTAGACATTAGTAACCCCTGAAAATCTAAGCCTTAACCACTCCATCCTCACTGTATGACCCCGTGCCTTATCTAACTCCTCTTATGCCTCCTCCACTGTAACCCCTAGTGTCTCAGTTAGTAGTGTCTCTGTTTATTTGCTAGATAATCAAGCTAGCTCAATCTGGATGGGAGTCCCTATCACTGTGGGCCTCGATTTTTGCATGATGGGTAAATCCCTTTAAAAATAGACTTGCCTATCACAGGAAATACCCACGTGATTTGGAGTCGCCACCATCCTTTTTAAAGATGTGGATAAACATCGATTTTGAAAACAAAATAAGTTTAAATTTTGAAAATGGTTTGAAATCTCTGACTCCACATTTAAATTGGTCGATTCCCAGAGATTCCTAGGTAAGTTGTTCATTTATGAGTTGAGGAAGGTGTTAGGCACCCCACCTCATCCACTTTTGTGGTTCCCTACTTTAAACCCGTTGTAGCCTAATGGTCAACTTAATTTATAATCTAATCATCCCACCTATTATTTTCTATGTCATTTTATTGAGATTAAGCAAGAAATCCACATGTCATTTCTATCAAAATTTCGGCAACATAACGGCTGTAATATGGACCCTTGGGGATGAATAGTGATTCCCATGTCACTTCATTTAATCACCTAATAGTCAACAGTTTATAAAAGCACTCCAAAATATAACATACATCCACATCATCACTACCCACCCGACAGCTCCACTTGCTCCACTGCCATCTACCATTCATATTCATCATATGTACATATATAATTTAAGTGTAATGAACTAAGTTATCTCATATTCTATAAGCTAACGAATTCCAAAAATAAATATTTACAAGACTCTAGCCAAATTAACTAAATTACTCAACACAGGTTGAAGATCCAAAATACACATTTTACCTACCCATATTGCAGTTGCGTTGACCAAACCTTCTGGACATCTCTTTCTATCACTATCCTGCATAACCAAGAGAGATAAAAAGGCAAACCAAAGTAAAAGTATCTATTTGTATAGAGGCGAAAATAAATGAAATAGAACTATAATCAATAAAGGGGAAATGGGTTTCCATATTACAACTAGACTATGCATATTTCCATCTAGGTGATAGAAAGAATATGAATGTTTGTATATGCAGCATGCTTCAACAAAGACTTGACTAAAATAAATAAGAGTACAAACTAATTCAAGGATTGACTTTGGGTTTGGATTCCATGACATATATTTCAACAAAAGCAATCAAAGCAAATATATAATATGGAATTTTATCTAAGATATAAAATCAGATTTTTTTCTTTTATTTTACGAATACAACTCAATGAGTGATTCAAGAAATGTATGTATATGGGCACATATTCATTAACAACTAATACCAGCAACGAAAAGGGGGAAATAATAAAGAAAACATTTTTTTTATTACCATACTTGTTGCCTTGCTGAAACCAGTAAAACCCTAGCCCACAACCCATCAAAAACTTGAAGCAAACCTTAATCTTCACTCTTCTACATGCCCTAAACCAACCAGATCCCCCTATACCCATTCCCTCTTCATTCTTTTGAAAGAAACTTAGTCATTCAACCCTCATAAATCACTGCCTAAAGGATCACCAAGAAACCTGTTTCGGGTACTATTTTCTAGGCATTCTTTACTTAGTCCAACTCTTGGCTATACATGCTTTCATTGGATGTTAGTGCGAAGTTTCTACAAGGGAGAAATTATTAAGAACCCCGCGGCTGACTTATCCATATGAAAGATCACGCCTATTGTGGAGCTAGGGGACTACTGAGCTTGTTTATTGATTCAGATTAGAGCAAACATCAAGAAATCCAAAGTCACATTGAGGCAAACATATACTATCCAGATTTTCAACAATCAAGTGCTTCATTAAGGAGCGTTGTTGACAAGGATTTATATTCCATATTAGCTGGCAGACCTGGGCACAACCTAAATTCAAGAACTTCACTGGTCTCCAAAAAAAAGTATAAGCACCAGTGGGGATAGAAACAAGAGGATAATAAAGAAGGAAAATGTAAAAATAAATAAATATAAACATTAGATGAAAGCAAAAAGGAAGGAGGCTATTGAGCACATCAATGGGCTGGCTGATTACTAGGTTAAGTCTGGACCACCTATCTACCAACATGACTTCCAAACTCACTAGTTCCCTCTTGGGTCAATCAATCAATAATATTAAGAAAGAAGAGTAAAAAAAGAACTAGAATCTATTGAATCTTTACTTTGAAAACTGATACGCAAAGACAACAATCAGATTTTGTAAATTGCACATGACCTAAACTTTGCCAATCACCTCTAATCATTGATGCAGCAAACTAAAAGCCTGCTATAAATAGTAATTTTATTTAATGTTAAAATAGGGGGGAGATTATTCCAAACATGGTAATAATGAAGATCTTAATACGTAAATGAGCACAACCACATATCCCCCAAAACTAAATTTCACTGTGAGTAATTGTCCATAAAAGGCAGCATGATTATGTCACTCATCAGCTTCAACCTTCATCAGCAAAATTAAATGATAACAATGACAAGAACCTTAAGCATCATGCCCAAATCTACCCAGACTGATATTAGACTTAAAGAGATGAACTAAACAACCTCATAAAATAAGTAAACTAATTGTTGGAAACTAATACATGAAGCCTTAAGGAAGTAAGGAATACCTAAAAATGTAAGCTTATTTTGAAACAAAAAAAAAAAATCAAAGAAATAAAAAAAGATCAATTATATCATTTCCTTTAAAAGGGGAAACTAGACAATATCAAGCCCAGATATTTCAACCACAACATCATTCACACAAAAATCTACAGTAGCCTAAGTCACTTAGTTAATCCTCATCATTTTAAGATAGGATTCATACATCATACTTAAATTAGTTAGAGAAACCTTTCAAACATATCTTGAATCAATCTAGGAGCATTAACAAATAAAGAGAAGCTAAGCTAGCAGTGTCCTACAATAAAATATTAGCCTTCAAAATGCATAACTTAACCACCGGACATCATCTTCCAAAAATAAGAAGGAAACCAGAAATCTTAGGCTTGATTAACCCCTCAATGGGGAATAAAAGGTGAAACCCAAAATAAAATGCTTGGCCTACTTGCATACATGAAACCTTGGTGAATGCCTAATAATTGAATCATTTTTCAAAGCAAATAAACCCCAAACAGCCTCCAAAAGGTTTGAAAAAAAAAAAGAATTATATACTATAGGGCTTAATTCATCCACCAACAATAAAATCTCAAATTATTGGTGTGCTACAGTCCATAATAGCATCTTTTATAAAAATGCAACCACAAGCAATATGTCTAGATTATTCAACAACAATGATTTCCAAAATGCACCCATCCAACAACTTATCTAAACAAGAAGAGCATCTGAATCAGTTGACCCCACCATCCTTTTCAAAACACCATATTTGGTTAGCAAGGAGTCCAAGGCTCCCAGTTACATGTCATTTTTGCACTCACTAGTCATTCCACATTACAATCCACATGGTGACAACATGTTGTGATGAAAGGTTGAAATCACCAAAGTACACTACTCATTGTAGTATTAATATCACAGTAAGTAGTGATAGGATGAATGGAACAACAATTGTTTGTGGTATTCTTTTTATGAATGTAACATCTGGTTCATTTTCTGATCCCCTTAGAATTTTTGCTAATTTAGGTTCGTTCAAACAAGCCTCAAACAGTAAACTATAAAAATGATAGCAACTACAGCAGCACTAATAAAAGAAGAATAGAGCATAGTGAGAAGAAAAAAATAAAATAACAATATTAATGACTAAATAAACACTAAAAATCAGAAATTCGGCCATATGAGAGCATATGTCTTTATCAAAGTTAAAATCTATTTAGTGAACACTAGAAAATAACAAAATAAATACAACTACTCCATATGTAAATCATCTGAAACTTATGATCAACCATAAACACAAACAAAATAAATAAAATATGTGATACCTATAGGAATCAAGGGGTAAGAGTGAGACCCTTCCCCTTTGTAGCACACTTACATAGGACTTCTTCTGACACGATCAATAGCTAGGCAGAGCATTAATCCTTGGCGTGATAGAACCAAATAGGGATGGAGGGGACTTAGGATTTTAGGGCTTTGAATCATCAAAGGGAGAAGCTACTAGAGAGTGTGAGAGACATGAGATTCTGACTTTTTTTCAAGGCTTTCCCGTTCAAGTGAGGGGAGCTTAGGTCTGGGTTCGATCCATTTACCAAAAGAGGGTTTGGGCATCGTAGTGGTGAGAGGTTTTAAAGGGCAAAGAAAATAGGTTTTTCTTTCTACCTCGTCCTCCTTCCTTTTCCATGCACGATTCACCTAGTTTTTATAGAGAAAACCTTCAATTAAGTTGGGGATGGTCTTCAAGGAGGGATGGGTTTGGTCTACGAGAGTCTGTCTTGCTGGGGAGTGTTGTCTCCACCACCCAGGACTGGAGACGTGTGCCTAGGGTAGATGAAGCCAAGCTAATAGAAAAAAAAAATGGGATGTGTAGAGGTGAGTTTTGGTTTGGGGGTTTTCATAAGCAAGGAATGGGAAAAAGGGGGCTAGCAATGGGGCAGAACGGTCACTGGCTTGACTGTTACTATCATGTGGCGTCCCAATCAGCTAGGAAACCTGAGAGTTGAGATGGAGGTAGTGGTTGGTGGAAGCACGGGCTCTGCCCTAGAGAGAAGATGAGAACGAAGGTTGGATTCTTTGATCTTTTGCCAAAATAGAAAGACAGAGCGAGGGATAAGAAGATTCAGGCTTGGGGTTTTCACCAAATGGGAACCAGAGGATAAATCCTACCTTAGGGTTTCTGTGACTTTTGCAGGAATGGGGGGAAAGCAGCCAATGATGTTGGGCTATAAGTTTAAGCCATACAAAGGGGAAAGGGGCCGAGAGAGAAAAGGTGAGGTGGGGGAGATAGAGAGAGTGGAGGGCGATGGGTGTTCTACAAGAGAGGAGGGTTAACGCATGAGAAGAGAGGGATTGACTTAGGCTTAGGTTAAATAGGGTTGGTTCGGGTTTAGGTAAGGTTGGTTCGGGTTTTAGGCTGGTTTAGGGTTGTTCAAGTTGGTTAGTTCAGGTAGGGTTAATGTGGAGCAAAATAAATAAATAATAAATACATAAATAGAATAATAATAAACAATGATAACAATAACAAATAAATAAGTAATAAACATAAATTAATTTTAAATGGGTACAATGTAACAGAGTAGAATAAATAAATAAATAAAATGAAAAATAAAAGGCCAAAAGAATAATAATGATAACAATCATAATAATTATAAAGATAAAAAAAATGGAATCAAAACATTGTAAATGAGAGGGGCAAGGTTTGGTGTTGGGCTTTAGCTTAGTTAGAGTCTTAGTTGATGAGTCAAAGAAAACTGCTAAGTGATTATTCTGCCTGTCTGCTGATTTGAAGAGAAACGTTGGTACCAAAAATAATGCCAAAATTTGGTGCTTACAATCACTAGAATCCCAAGAAAAGTGTAGACATCATCAAGCATGATCGTCAACTCCCCACATGACATGTGGAATGTGTTGGTCTCAGGGTACCAACGCTCAACAAAGGCGGAGATAACTACTCGGTTGATGGACCGATATGATGCATGCACTAAAGGGTATAGGCTCAACTCCCGCAACAACTTCATAAACTTATAGTTCTGGACATCCTAGTCCTTTACCTGCCACTCATCAAACTTGTCTACATGGTAAATACA
>JAOXJP010226620.1:0-11455 GCA_025762735.1 Platanus orientalis | reverse complement strand
GGGGTATTAAAAATTTTTATTTTTATTTGGCTGTTTGGTTGAAAATAAAAATAAAAATAAACACTTCTCTGTTATAATTTCCACATGAAATGGGGGACTTTCAGGCAAGAGTTGTGTGAAAATGGTAGCTGACGAGAAAATAGATAGGTGGGTGAGAAAATTTTGAAAATAAAAGATTTCTCAGAAATCAGGCCTGGAAATGATTTTCTTGAGAAAATTTCTCCAAGAATCACGAGAAAACTAACCTTTCATGGCAGCAGACACAGAATATTTAAGTGCAAATCCACATTTTGTAAAATCATTTCAATGTTTCCCATTAGTTTGAGTTTCATAACATGTTTCATGCATCAGGTACAACCTCAAAACGAAACAGAGAGCCTCTGTTTTCAACTCCATCACAGGCTATGCTAAACCAGGAACCATGCTAGCTTTGCTAGGCAGCTCTAAGACAAACAAGTCCACCCTCCTCAAATGCCTCGCTAGTACGATGCCTCTGGATGGTAGCCTAACTGGTGAACTCCAAATAAATGGCTTCAAGCTATACACTAATTTATCCAGATTCATTGGCTATGTTGAGAAGCTCGATGCCCACCAACCGTACCTCTCTGTGCGTGAATCGCTCCAATTCAGTGCTGGCCTCCGGCTTGACAGATCAATAAGCTCCATGAGTCGTCGAATCCATGTTGAGCTGGTCCTAGACCAACTTGCATTGTTGCCATATGCCAACCAACTCATAGGGTCCCTCAGGGATGCCACTGGAAAAACCTTTGAGATAGCCAAGAAGATAACCATTGCTGTTGAGCTTGCCGCTAACCCGAGTCTACTATTTCTCGAGGAACCAATCTCTGGCCTTGACACCACCGGAACTTCAACAATCCTCAGAATTCTCTCCCAAGTGTCAGATTCCTCCAGGGGTGTAATCGCCACCCTCACGCATCCTAATGCTCGTGTCCTCTCCTTCTTCAATCAAGTTCTTATTCTAACACAAGAAGGGAATCAAGCTTATTTTGGTCCAGCTGGACATGACTGCAATGAACTACTAGACTACTTCAGCTCAATCCCAAAGGTCCCTCGACGTCTCCAAAGAGAGAGCCCAATCAGCTTTGTCATGGGGGCTCTCGGCTTAGGGATCAAAACAAGGGGCACTCCTTCAATAGATTTTGCAGAAATCTACCAAGCAAGCACCTTGTGTGAGTTTAACAAGAAGGAAATCAGCAGGATAAAGAACTCAACCAAGAATAGAAACTTGAAGGGTGTACACTCGACATACCCGACTTCTTATTCATGGCAAGCATGTTTGGTTCTACTAAGGACACAAAGATTCTTATGGAGGAATGTACAATACACATATGGAAGACTTACAGGGTGTGTGATGATCGGTCTCCTGATGGGTTCCCTGTATTTTCAAATTGAATACAAGGACATATATGGTGTGACATCAAGATCACTTTATATATACATGCAAGTTATACTCATTGGGGTGATATCAGCAAACAATATCATTCCCCAAATTGGCACAGACAGGTTGGTGTACTTCCGAGAGAGACGGGCCGGAATGTACTTGCCGATCTTTTATCCAGTATCATGGGCAGTGGGAGAAATTCCATACTTCTTAATTGCAACACTTTCAGTGGTGGGGATAGGGAATGGCATGGCAAGCATTGGGACAAGGTCAGCTGCAGAGTTCCTAGTGTATTGGTTTGCACTGTTCATGTTCACTCTGTGTGTGACTTATTTTGGGATGATGCTCATATTCCTAGCGCCAGTGCCGACATTGGCTGCGTTCGCTGTATCAATCATGACTTCAATGTGGGTTTCAGCCTCTGGTGTTGTTGTTGTGCTCTCTGATGTAAGGTTCTACAGGTGGATGTATTGGAGCAACCCTTTCCAATTTGCTATAAATACCTTGACTTCAATCAGTTTTTATTGTGATACAAGAATGTGTGTATCGGATTGCAGCTGCCCAAGGTTGCCAGATGGTTCGTATGTGTGGGAGAGGTTGTCAAGTGTGAGAGATCTGAGCCAGGGAAGGATAGGTACAGACATACTCACCTTGGCAGGGATGTCTGTGTTGTTTGCCAGCCTTGCTTTTCTCTTCTTTGTTGTGCTGAAGCACAACTCACCTCCTCCTGCATAAAGCAACACAAGTGCATCAGATGAATCCCACAAGGCCAAAAATGCAGATTCTTGAAGGAGCAAGGTTGACACAGGGAAAATGGGATGAGTAAGGCATGTGTATCTGAATTTGCAAGCAAGGACAGTAACATGTACTTTAAAGGCATTTGTTGATCTGAGGAGCCTAATTATCAGAAAGCTGTAATTTTTTCCTTTTGTTATTCGGTACAAAATTTCAGCATGACTAGTAAACATGAGTATTCCTGCAACCCTAATTATCAGGAAGTTATGATATCCCTATTAAATCCAACACAGGTTGCCCTCCCCTTCCTTTACTTGAACTTAGGATTCCAGTTGTTACGTACTTTACTAATACACCAGTAGCCCTGGGCCCCTGAAAATACTTGAATGTTAACATGTGTTTATAATAGGGTTTATATTGATTCTCCTATTAATACAAGCAAACTAGTTTTTCGTTTTGTTTGCAAGAATTTTTTTGATTTTCTATTTTGTTAGCTTAGGCTTGAAAGATTTCTTTTTAGGGACCAAGTGGATGGCTTTGACTTCCTTATGGGCTGCCATATTTGAAGATCTCTTTGAATAATGGATTCCAAAATTCTCTAAACGAGACAATAAGGTTTTACAATCCTTTATAATATTTTTAATTTGCCGCAGACTCTCAATTGAATCTTTCTTAAGACAATTAGAAACTGATAATCTCCTTCCAACATAACTTCCTATCCCCAAATTAGCAGGGTATTGCATCTACTTTCTGCACAAAGTGTTCTGTGGTTCTTGTGTGTGTGTGTGTGTGTGTGTGTGTGTGTATTACCTTATTTTGGATTACTAGATTATCTGGTCAAGGTGGTTTTGGGGCCATAAACTGTTATGTGGAAACCTAGATCTATGATCGTATGCAACAAACAAGAAGAGAGAAATCAAAACAGAAAGCAATCACACCACAAGAGCAAAACGATTTACGTGGTTTGGCTTTGAAGCCTACGTCCACCGGCGAAAATGGAGAAGAGCTTTCACTATGATCGAAGAACAAAGATTACAATGAATAGTGCAGCGGCACAAAAATTGAGAAAACCCTAAATATATATACCCCAAAACCCTAATCTGCGTGGGTCAGATTCGGACCCCCATGGGCGAAGGATTCGCTTTGCTCACCTTCGCCAATTTTTCGGGTCATATTTGGGTTTTTCGGATCATCATCCCGGGTTAGATCTCGGGTTGAATACAAGACATTAACCCAACAAGAGGTCATATTGATTTGGATACCTAACATTGCTGAGGGAGAGAGGAAGTCTGTTCGTGATTTCTCTGTGCGATTAGGGTTTCAGAAGGAAGGCACCAAGCACGCACGGGCCAGGTACCCTCTCTCTCCTCCCTCTCTCCATATCCCTCTCTCATCTCCCTCTCCATCGGATTCTCTTTCTCTGCCTCTCTCTCTGCACGTATCTCTCTAGATTTGCTCATCTCTCTCTCCGTCTCTAGTTCTATGGATTGTTTGATTTGCTTCATTTTTCATATGGAAGCATGGGCTTCAGATCTTCCAAAGAGCCCCACCATGGCCCATCCCCAGGTTGTTGTTGGTTGTGTTCAAATGGATCAATTTCAAAGGTGTTGGCAATGATGTGATAGTAAACACCAAGGCTGGTTGAGAAATTTTGTGTTGGAGAAGAAATGAGGTGAGCAATTTCATATTCTAGATGAATATTTTTAATTTTCTGAGTTTACCTAAAACTTATATCAACATATATATGTCATCTGGGTGCGGCAAGGATAGAACTTAGAGACAACATTTTCTATTTGAAAGTCTCCAAAAAAACAGAATATCTGATTTTTTTTTTTTTTTGTAGGAAAAATATTTGATGTTGTTGTAGCAGAGGCTATGCTTGGCCACTACCATCTCAGGCAATTGCTTTTGTAATGGATGGTTGGATTACAACAAGTTTCTAATTTTCAAAATTGGATTTATATATCTAGGCTTTGTTCATGCTTCTATAGGGGTTTGTGTCTTATCATAGAATGGCATATGTTTTTTATGATTTTTTTATATGTGCTATTATGTCTCAAGCATTAGTTCCATTAAACATTTATTTTCTACTTCTATAGGAACTACATTTTTTAATTCAAAAGCAATTTGATATGTGTAGCATAGAGCGGATTATCCTTTTTTGCATGTATATGTGCATTGATTTTTAGGTTCCCCATGTCATTTTCCTTTTAGTCTCTCATTGTAATTTTGTATGTAACCTAATCTTTTGCCTTCACTGTCTTGATGCGTATCTCTAACTTTTATATTTTCACTTTGTGCAGTCTTATACAGACAAACATATAATAGGTAGTGCATGTATGAGTTTCAACCTCTTCACTCACAAATCCCGTTCTATTTTTCCACACAATCACTATCTCAACATTCTATTAGTAGTTTATTTAGACTAATCTCTTTAGTCAATAGTAAAAAATTTGGTCTGGTTAATGGTTCAGCTAGAAGATTTGGTCGACACCTTTAAAAGTTAATCAAGTCTTTACAAATCTTTTATTACTCTGCTTAGCCAAGTGAATTATTTGTGTGACAACAACATCAGTAAGTGGAATTTGCATGATTGAACACCATGGTGTCTATTACGTATCCCAAATGATGGTATGATTTTAATAGTCATTTAAGGCCTTGTGAAGATAAATAAAATAAAATAAAAAATGCTTGCCTCAGAACTGGATGATGGGAATGCTTGTGGCTTGGATAGGGAAAGGATTCTGGTTAGATCACATTATTCATGCCCTTGGAGTCTACAGATGGGGTTCTCACATAAGATAGCTTTTGTTTGAGTGATTATTCTCCTTTCATCTCGGGTTTATCTTACACCCTACTCCCATGCTCATCTCTTTCTCCCATACTTGTCACACTTTTCTCACCTACAATACCATCAGATTCAATAAGTCATGCCCATTTAGATCAAATGTGAACTAATAAATTCCTTAATAAAAGAATGGTTTGAGCCATTCAATTCCTAAACACAAGATTGAAGTGTTGACTGCTGCCAACAGAAAGTCTCACGTGTATCATTCATTGGGGAAAGACAATAACCCAAGTGACCATCCATAGTAATTGGTAAGGATAGGGAAAGGATTCTGCTTAGTGGATCAATCCGACACTTGGCGGATCAATCCAACACCTTAGAATAGTGTAAAAAAATGGTTAGAAATATGTTAGATCGATTTAGCATCCCTGTGGATAGATTCGACTTATGGTGGATCAATCCTATTCCTTGTTAATCAATCCAAAATGACTCAAATTGCCTTTTTGAAGGCAAAAACAAATTTTCTTCATTTTGGGAAGTGTAAGACCCCTCAACTTGACCAAAAACCCTATAAATATAATAAAGAAACCCTAATGACCTCATTTATACCAAAAAAGAAAGAGAAAAAAGAGGTAATAGAATTTTGAGAATAAGGGGAAGAAAAACTCTAAATTGGGCAAGGTAAGCTTGAGAAATTTCCCTTCATGCTAGATTTACTTGAGTTTTGACAATCTCTCTTAATTTTACTTGAAATTTTATAGTATTTAATAGTTTATACATTACATATTATAGAGAAATGAGGAAGCTATGAAGAAAAATAGGTTTTGCTTGAGGATTTCATTAAAATAAAAAAGTTTAAGTATTTGGATGAATAGTTATACAAAATCTACTCCATTTTTGTTTGTTTTAGGTTCTTAAAACTCTTGTAATGGTAAAATATTGTGTCTATGATTGTTTTCTCATATATTTGTGAAGCCCTTTGTTAGCATCCTAGAAACTCTTACATATTGTGATTTTTGTGATGAGATCTTGTCAATTTTAGCTAGGATCTTATAAATCCATATTTTATACTATGAGAAATAGTGGATTTGCATGATATCTATATGTATTTCCTTGAAATGATGAATCTTATGCATTGAGAATGCTTGTAAAGTAGAATTCTATAACTCTATAACTTCCATGAAGGATATTGATTGGTGATTTGCTTGATTTTTTTATAACTAGTATAATTATTTGAGTTCGTGATGAACATCTTTTAAATATATTGGTTAAAGATGATGTTAAAAAATAAATATGAAGCATGTTAATCTCCATGTAATGATACTAGTATATTTTTGTGTGTAAATTTCTTAGGAAACTCTATGGAATGATTTAAGTAAGATATGCTTAAAGTTGGCGAATGATAAGATGACATATAGAATTGAATTGTTATCTAGGCCATTGTTCATGTGATATATATATATTTTCTAAGATGTTTGAAAATATATGTAGGATTTTCTCATTGATAAGGTTAAAGAATGATTTATTAATGTTGCACATATTTTAGATTTTGTTAGCATATTTATATCATATAAATGTAGTTGTCTCTTGCATTATCATTGCATAATATGCAAAGTAATGGTAAGATAAAGTAAAATGACTAAAAATGGATAATATGTGAGTAAATAAAGGATTAAAAAGATGAAATAAGAGGAGTAAGGAAAGTAAATACAACTGTATACATTATGTAGGTCCCACTATTGAGAGCTAAATGATGATTAGTGTTAAGTGAAAAGTAAAAGTTACTAAGATGTAAATGATAAAGAGAATGATGGTCATCTCATTAGGGTAATAATGCATTTGTATGATGACCCTCCTATTGGGGTAATAATGCAATTGTATGATGATCCTCCCATTAGGGTAATAATGCAATGGTATGATCGCCCTCTCATTGGAGTGATAATGCAATGGTATATATGATGACCCTCCTATTGGGGTGTAAACAATGATATGATGATGACCCTTATGGTTAGAGATAACACAATATGTTAAGATGTAAGAAAGTGAAAGAATGTGTAATCAAATAAACCAAATTGTAAGAAAATATATAAGAGTTTAAGTAATTGTCCTTCCCATTGAGGTAATAATGCAATGGTATGATGGACCCTCCATAGGATATAATGTAATGACAACCTTTCCATTGAGAATATATCTCAATGGAAAAGTGTGATTGTTCTTTTCATTTTGGAATAATACAACATGCTAAAGGTATGAAAGGATGCTAAAGTATCCACTATTGGGGAAATAGAATAACATGTAAAAAAATAAAAAATGTCATAAGAAATAAAAGAAACTATGATAAAAAGAAAAGAGATATCCATAAGGAAGTAAAAACATTAAAGAAAGAAAAGAAAAGAAAGTTATAAACTTCAAAAGTGAAATAAAAATTATAAGTAATTTAACAAAGGATGTGTAAAGGCAAGGAATGAAAACATCTAAATATCACTAATATAGGGTAGAGCATAAGGTATGTAAGAATAGTGAAAATATGGTAGAAAAAGAAGGAAAGCATACAAGCTTTAAAGATAAAATAAAGTCATAAGTCATGTAAAGAAGAAAAGGTATTATGACAAAAAAAATTAAAAATATTTAAGTTTCACAAAAAAGAAAAAATTTATAAGTTATGTAAGAGAAAAAAAGGTTTTATGAAAGGAAAAGAGAGTACTTAAGCTATTAATAAAAACATAAGTCCTTAACATGAATAAGTAAAGGTCAAGAAAAAGTGAAATCATATACTCCTTAAAAAGAATATCAAAGTCAATAAGACATGTATGAAAATAAGATGATGTAGCCTTAAGAAAATGATAAGTGAATAGTAAAAAAAATAACAATGAAAGTTAATTAAAGTGATAAGTGAAATTTGATAAAATGATAAGAAGTGAAGGTATCTAAGAAATGAAAATGTCAAGGATAATGATAAGAGAAAATGAACTATGTTGAATAAGACAAATGGTAAAAGCTTCTAAAAACTATAATATAAACAATATGTGCTAATGTAAAGAGGAACTTGTAATAATAGAAGTTGATCTACATATACCTAACCATGCCAATTGTTTTATTATAGCTAGTAAATGTTTAGAAATAATGTGTGTTCACCTTGAAGTAGTTTACCTATGCTTATTCTTATTAGGAATGTGTAAGTTATACATGAAAACTATTAGGAAATGCTTACCATGTTATTGTATACTTACATTGTCATGCATGTCGCCATGCATATATAGTAAAAGGAAATTATGAATAAATAGAATTGTGCATATTATCATGCATAGATATTAAAAGAATGTTATGTATAAATAGAATCATGTATATTGTTAACCCTAGTTCTTACATGAAGAACCATGATGATGAATGTATAGATCTTGTAATGACTAATAGATGATGTATGTACACTAGCACATGCCAACACGCCAGAAATTGGTAGGTATTCTATATGGAGATATATTCAGTATTTTTATATTGAAAGATTCGTGTTTTACCTGCCCGATTTTCGTAGTAGGTTTTGTGTACCTACTTACTAGCCGTGGATCTCACCCATCCATACCATTTTTATTTCAGGTGAGTCATAAAGTATAAGTTCCATCATTTAGAGCACTTGAAGGTCAAGTGGTGGCACAATGACATACATTATTTTGATTATTTTCTTATTTGTTGTTGGACTTGTACTTATTATGGATACGTTAGACCGTATAAATTTTATTTTGGCTCGATTCATGAGCTTTGGATTTATGGATGTACTATTCTCAATTATTAAAGGGTTGGATTTATGTCTCTTTATAGAAGTAGTTGGAAACGTGAGAGTTTTATATATTGATTATGGGTTATATGTTTAAGTTTATTTCTGCTGCACATAGTGGTCTTATGATTAGATGTGATTGATTCTTATTCTGCTACGCATGTTATGTTTAAAGTTAAGTTTTTGAGTAACCTACTGGGTAAGGTAAATATGAAAAATTTATAGTGATTAGAATATGGATCCGGTTAGTAGCGACCCGATTTCATGCTTAAATAAGATTATGAAATTTAGGGTCGTTGTAGTGTTCATTGGAATAGGTGTACTACTCTCAAAGCTTTGTATGTATATGTTTTAATAGTCTTTTAATTATGCCAAACGACGTCGATAAATGTTTTAAAAAAAAAATTGACAGTCAGGAAGACTATTGATAAGTTTTTTCGACAGTGTTTTTGTTGATGGCTTTCTCAACCGTCAAAAATACATTTTTCAATGGTTATGACTACTTATATCAATGGTTTTGACCTTAAAAAAAAAGTCAAGTTTCTTGTAATGAGAGGATCGTTCTTGACCAACCCTCGCTATGAGATGGTTGTGTGGTTGTCTGACAAAACCTAAAAAGATAAAAAATCAATGAGAGGATAACATAAATCCAAAAAAATTCATTCCCCAAGTCAAAATCATGATAATAAAAGTAAAAGAAAAAGAAGAAGAGATAACTTAATATGAGATTAGATAACTAAGAAATAAAGAAACCCTAACTTACTTGAAGATTGAAACATATGATGTGTTGTCTTTTTCTTTCTTCTTCTTTTTTCTCCCTCTTCTTCTTCTTATCTTAATTGCTTCTCTTTTCTTCTTCCTCCCTTCTTTTCTCATATCACAATGTTGGGGTGTTGGTTTTGCAACCCAATGATCATTTTCCCTTCTTATTCATTATTAACCATATTTATGATTATACCATTCTTTTTTGGAATTTATTCAGTTAACTCATTTTTATGGTCATTTTACCAAAAACTCCCTAGTTGTCATGTCGTAGAAGTATCCCGACATGTCCTAGTCATGTCCCCGACTTATCCATATTTTTTTTATTCTCTGACATGCTGAGGACACCCATGCAGAAGTAACTAGGATTGTTCAAGTCAGATATGTGTCCAAGACAGACATGTTGAGGTTTTTGAAGTATTTGTGCTTCCTTGGTTGGATTAGACCAGATTGGTTTACTGAAATCCCTAAAGTTTGCATCAATCAATGATCACAATAGGATGGATGCCACCAAGAAAATATGAGAGAAAGAAAAGAAAAACATAATGAAATCTTAGAAGCCCATGAAGAGATGTCAAGGCAACAGAGTCCTAGGCCGTGAATCATAAAAAAATAAAAATAAAAACGTCTGGTTTGTTGAGAACATGTTGGTGCATTTCTCTAATTACCCTTGGCCTAGCATCATTACTTAAGCAAAATAATCCTCTCCGCGGTAAGGTCTCTCCATCACTATCAAAAAATGATTCAAGAGATTTTTTTTTTGTTAAAAGAATCAAGTCTCATCTCCAATGACTATCATCCACCCTCTCCCCAATTTCTATTCAAATAAGCGATGAAATTCTCAGTAGTTTTCACTACAACCCAAAACATAACTAAAGTTAAATAGGGAATCTGAAACTCAATCTCTATAAAGCCAAAATAAATTCCAAGCCCCATTTTCATAAAAAATTATGCAAACAAATCTCAAATATCTTTGTATGACAATTGTTAAACAAATATATCAATCTATGATTCAATGGAGAAACTATCAAGAATATGCCAAACAATATATCTTAAATATAGAAACTTTATGAACAATTCTCTATTTCATAAATTAATCAAATTAATGAATTAATTATAAAATAAATTATCAAAATAAAATAAGAAAGAGATATAAGACTCTTATTGGTTTGTGCTGAGGCGTGCCAGAAGGCATTGTCCTTAATGGTATTCGCTTCCTTCTATTATGATGCAGAAAGGGGCTCTCCAGTGACTATCATAGGATTTGACGACATAATCATCGGACCTGTTACAATATAAGAAGATTCATAACAAATGACAACAAATGTGGTTAGAATGCAATGAAGTAAAAGACACAAATCTTAGAGTTAGAAACTTAAAAATATTTGTAGAGAAAATAGAGAGAGGGAGAGAGAGTAAGAATTTGAAGTTCTTCAAGTTGTTAAAGATCCCTCTTAACATACAAATCACTCTTGGATTTATCGATTTCAAATGGATGCCTTCATAAGTGTTTGTAAACATCTAAGATGCCCTTCCATATTGATTAGTCATTCACTTGTGTTTGTAGACACACTAAACACCCATTCTGAAGGGAAAACATTCGGATTCATTCAGACCGTTTTCTTGAATTTTGTGCAGTTGGATTGATCTAACTTTCCTTTTGGTCTGATTTGTATCCTGAGAAATTGGATTGATCCAAACTACTTGGATGGATCCAACTTTGGATCGATCCAATGTATGAAAGATTCTATCTTTTAAATCTTCAATACAACATTCTATACCCAGAAAACAACATTTCTGCATAATGAAATTTTGAGGTCACCTACCTAGCAGTCCACCAAGCAAGATTCAAACATAAATTATGCTCTAATATCATTTCCAATGACTAGGGTCATGCTTAACATAAATAACAATGGGGTCGATGGTTATTAGATCAAAAATTCGGATGATACTATCTTCCTCATGCCACCAGAATCACCAAGCCACATCTTTTAAC
>JAOXJP010226619.1:0-11455 GCA_025762735.1 Platanus orientalis | reverse complement strand
AGGCCAAAATTGACCTGGGTAGAGGTAGTAAAGAGGGACATGGCAGCTTGTAATTTAACAGCAAATAAGGCTTTAAATAGAGCGGAATGGCGGAACAGGATTCATGTAGCCAACCCCAAATAGTTGGGATAAGGTTGTTTGTTGTTGTTGGAGCCTTTGGAAATTTAAAAAAAAAAATGCTATAATATTTGAGGATGTCTCGAGTGCTCTAAAGTCATAGACGTTTTCCTTATTGTACTCTTGGTCATCACTTCTAACCTCTTCGGAAGAGTCCATTTTCAAAAGTTTTTCTTTAAGGTAGAATTGTGTATTTAGTTTAGAGTGATACAGCTGTATTTTTCCTTTTCTTCACCGTACATCTCATACCGCTCTTCATAATCTATTCTTCTTTCATACAATCTTAACTTCACTTATCAAAAATGAAAAAAAAAAAAAAAAATGTATACACATTATTTCATTATGAATATTTAAAGTTATGCAATAAGATTAGTTGATAAGCTAATATTCCGCTCTTAGCGAGAATAATGGCACAAGCACAGGAAATACATAAAAATTATTGTCAGAGATGTTTTCCTCTTGGTTCAACCAACCTAACCAATTTAAATATCATCTAACATTAGCTGATCATAAGCTAAACCATATAATACCAAACCTCTAAAAATGCAATCATGAATGAACTGTAATACAAGAGAGAGAGAGAGAGAGAGAGTACATGAAAGGCATTAAGAAAGAAAAAAGAAAATGGCCACTTACACTCTGTTTCAGCAAGCATTATACTCTGAATTTCTGACCGATGTGGGCAGCGGTTAACTAACGAAGAATGCATGACCTTCATAAAGGCAAAATAGAAAAGGTGGAATTAAAAGAAATAAAATAAAATAAACACACAGTAAATTTAAAAATTAAGAATCTTCTGATACAGTAGGCCTCAAATTGGTTCCACGTTTTATAACTTATATTCTCTAAAATCTACTAATTAAACATTTATTATGGGAAACTATATATATATATATATAATGCATACTAGTTTAAACAAATAAATTTAACAAGTTTTCTTTTCTAGCTAAATGACCTTTTAGTCTTGTAAATATAAAGGGAAACGATGAAAAGGGATAAGAGAGCCCATCTGTCCCTTCCCCTTTGCCCACCCCACCCACAGAAAAAATAAAAGAAGATGACCTAATGTATATTTCCATCCCACCACCAGCCCCTTCCATCCACCAACCCCATCCTAAGTTCAGGTTGGTTTGGGCAATCATCGACATCCATTAATCAGCTAACAGAGTCTTTCATTTTAAAGACATTTGGTCAGAATTGTCTTTGCAAACCAAATCCTGGCTAGGGTTCATGAGACTCTCCTTTGTCTTTCATTTTGAACTTGAAACTAGGGTTTCAGACAGTGAAGAGCTTTTCCTTGTTCCTATGGTGATTTTTTATTTTTTATTTTTTGGATAATTCCTATGGTGAATATAGAATCACTGCTAAAAGCAATCCTGCTTTTTTTAACATTCTATTTTAAAGTTTTAAGCAATAAATGATATCTGGTCTTGTCTTCTCAAATTTCAATTGATAACGTTCTGTCTCTTTGACTTTCTATGTCAGCTTCATCTCTATATGTGATCACATGTCTTATGAGGTGTGTGTGATTGCAAGGTTTTCAATTATTGCTATTTCTATGCCTTATTTAGGTGTTGTTCATTTGTCTATGAAATCCATAAAAAAAACATTATAAATAGATTTAAATGAAAGCATACTGCTAGATGGGATATCAAATATTAGGGTTAAAAAAATAGGAAAGATTCTATCCAGACGATTGCATATTGTGAGATGAGATTCCTAGGATTACACAGATTCTTAGACATGAATAAAGCCAAGGGATTGAAGTTCTAAATGCATCTACCATATCTGTAGTGGAGTCAAGAGTATAGTGGTTAGGTAGTGGAGAAGTGAGGGCATGGAGGTGTTTCAGTCTTGGTGATGTCTGATTTAGTTTTTATAGTGGTAATGATCATATGATAGGCATTAGAGAATTCTTGGTGGTGTGATGCAGCACACAAGATGGGTTTTGGATATAACCTGTTATGGTTCAGATAAGGGTCAAATGGGGTTAAGGCTGAGTTCAGAACAAGGTCTGTTTGGCTGAAAACGGCAAGGTAACTATGGGGTTTTCGTGGGTTTATAATGGGAAATAAATAGGTTAAGAGGTATGGACCACAAGTCATGAACCGCAGGGTTGTTAGGATCAATGGGTTGCTGTTTTGAAGGCTTAGGACGGAAGGATACAGGCTGAGTGGTTTAGGAAAGTAACAGAAAATAGCAGGTTAACTAGGATTCATCAGGCCACGTAGGATCAGAACAGAGGCTAAAAACAGGGCTAAAACAGAGTATCCTTGGGTTATGCAGGCTCTGTCTATAATTAGTTCCACAGGGTAGGTGATGCAGGACCAGCCGACAGAAAGGTTATTATCTGCTGGTTATAGGTCCACAATAGACTAGTACTGATTTCCACTCAATTAATTGACCAAACAGAATATCGCGTTCAGGTATATGACAAAAACAGCAATTTAACAAACCCAGATCAACCTTCAATTATGATTCCACCAGTCCATTCTGAACAAAATGGTGGCAGCAGCTATCCAAATAAAGAAAAAGTGTGGCAGTCTCAGGCTGTGAGGTACCAGTACCCATAGGAAGAAAGGCTGTGTTAACAATGGTAACAAAATGTTTAAAGTGTAGTTTAACTACCAGGTGTTTATTGGAAATAAAGAGGACAGAATTAGGCTCAAGAAAGCTAAAAACAGGGCTAATAAGCTCTGATCTGGGAATGGTGTAAGAGTAACACGGTAGGTGTTAATAAGCGTTAAACAGGGATCACAGGGACAGATCAGAGATTGTAAAACAAAGCTAACAGGGGATTAATATGGCTTAAATCAGGGTTATAACAGGGATTTAATAGGTTAATAGGTTGCTGGCTCAAGGACAAAAGAAGGGAATAACAGGGCTGTACTCAGGTCAACAGATTGGGTATCTATATCAGCATTCACTAGCTGGACAGGGGCTGGTTCAAAGGACTTGTGGATTCCACAGCAAGGTAAGGTTTGGAATTACAACAGAGAAGTTTAGGATTAAACCTGGGGCAGATTAGGGGTTCAGTTTCAGGCACTCTAATATAACAGCAGTAATAAAACTTCAGCAGGGGCCTCTTGATTGCCCATTCAATCTTTCATGAAGTAGGTTTCTGTCCAGCTTGTCAGAACGACTTAGAAAGGTTAATATAGGCTGCTGCAGGGTAGTGATGGATGGGTTTGGGTGTTTTGTATAAAACAGCAAGGTATGAGCATGTGGTTCAACCGCAAGTCAAAGAAAACAGTGAGGATGGGTTTTCTTTAAAGAAACAGCAAGGGTTTAATAGGAAGAAGATAAACACATCAGATAACAGTGTGCGACGATGACTGCAGGTTTAGGACTTAGAGAACACCTCAAGAAAGGATTTCTTGACTGAGTTTCAAGATTCTTTAATGGTAAAATGGCAAGAAACAAAGAAGAAGAAGAAGAAAAGGAGATACTGTTGTGATGGATTGTATTAGAGCTTGGGAGAGACCCACCCCCTCTATCATCTCTATATTGGGTTCAACTTAATTTGGTTGGTTTCTCTTTTAATACATAATCTCTGTTACCCAGCAAAACAAAAAAAACAGAAGAAGAAGAAGATAGGAGGTACCTGAGTGTGGGTAATCACCTAACTCACAAGCCTTTGGACATCACCATCCATGGGTTTAAGTTTAGGCACCAAAAACTTGAAAAAAAAAGGAGTTCCATTCATGGAGAGTTGGGGTTGTCAATGAGCTCGGCTCATTATGAGCCAAGCCTAGAACAGTTCTGCTCGTTAAAAGCTCGGCCCGTCTTGTAGATAAAATATAGTCAAATTATATATTATTTACATTAATATAAGATATAAGTACATATAGTACTATGCAATAATTTGAGTGGTTATTTTTAACAAGATTTTAAAAAAATTGATTTGATGATGACGTTTTTGTCAAAAAAGTTGTATTAATTTTCCTTTTTCAAACAAAAAAATTAGAATACTATTTGTTTTTGTAAAAAAATTATAAAAAGATAAACTTGCTGTATTAATTTTTTCATTAAAGTTATTGTACAGTCTGCATTAACTGACAAGTGATATCAAGCATTTATTACAACTTCTCTGGACCAAATGGATGACTTAAAAAAAAAGCAAGTGTGACATGAGGCTGAATCATGATACGGTTCTAAATTTTATCTCTCTCTTGTTAGAATCTTACATTTGAGCACTTTTCATTGACATTTTACACCTCTTGTTCAACATGTGTCAGCGTGTGATAGTCTGTTGATTTTGAAGAGCCGAATCTGGACCGAGCTCGGCCCTCAGGCTCATCACTAGCCTGAGCCTAGTCCTCATGTGATGAACCTGTGCTGAGCTGGGCAAAGCTCAGCTCGTTGCCACCCCTAATGGAGAACAAGAAACCAGCCAAAAATTTTATTAATTTCATCGTACCAATAAAAAACATGCAGCCCTATATATAGGCTCACAAACTCAAGAAAATAGCAAGAAACCAAATTAGAAACTCCTAAACTACTAGTTTACTTGCTACCTAAGACTTTCCTAAACTCAAAACCATTAAAACATTGACTTTCTAAAAAATTTGAGAGCTCTCGTCAGAGCTAAGATGCTCTTTTAATCATGTACTTTGGGATCAAAACTCTTTAGTTGATAAATTAGTAAACTAGGGTGTTGAGCAGTCATCAGTGTACATCGGTTCTGCTTCTCCAATTTAAATTGTTGGTCTATCTATATTGTTATATCATTATGTTGTATCTTTTTCCTCCTTTTCAATAAAGCTTTCATTAATTATCGGAAAAAAATAAAAAAATAAAAACGGCCAAAATCAAGCCCTCCCAGAGGATTTCGACCAACACTTTAAGAGAGTCCCACTTTGACTTGTTGCCTCCCTAAAATTGGTAAGATACCATCGACAATAATGCCTCATTACAAAAATACCCACAAACAAATATTAAAATGCCACCTAGGTCCTAAACACAATTAACTCGTAAAACATTGAGTAAAACAATAAAATAACTCTAAAAAGACTCCATCATCTGTCCCAAAGTTGTTCCTCCATGTGCCCCCATATGTCTTCTTGTGTGGACCCCAACAAGTCACGTGTGGGTTGGCCTTCAATGTCCACATTAGTAGGTATAGGTTCAGGTATACAGTAGTGCAGCAGGTTATTGTAGGGTTATAAACAGGATTAATCATTTAAAACAGGTGCCAGTAGTAATGTAGGATTGGGACTAAGACAGATTCTGTTAGGAAATGAAGCAGTAGGCTGTGTGGGCAGTAGATTAATACTAGCAGAGTATTAAAAATCAGCTAAGGTAAGAGAACAGCCAGAGGTGTGCGCGTGTGTTTAGAACTAAAATAGGGTGTGTACTGAACATGCCAGTCAGAGAAGTGATTCCAAGATCAATACTATAAACAGACTTACTGAAAACTTACTCAGTAATTCCCACAGCAACAAGAACTTGAACTCAGAATTCCTCCAGAATTCAAGCAATCCAACTGAAGGTCTCCTGGGGATTCAATCAGATGATCAAAAATCAGCAGCTGCAATCTTCTTTGAAGATGGATCTCCAACAGGGATCAATCAAACAGCAATACAAGTCTGTCCTGAAGCTGCTGCAGTTACTAATTCCTAGGAGACTTCAATCCAAGCAGAATCAAAACAGAAACTCTAATCTGTAGTTGACAGAAGATGTAAAACTAAGGAGAACTTGAGGTTCTAACCCACAGAACAGGATAAAACTTGGTTTCAGTCTGCTGCAGGAAAGATTTGCCTGAGTTCTGATATATTCAACTCTGGGTAGATAATAGAAAGGATTCCACAGGTGCTGCAAGTTACTAGGTACAGAAGGGATGAGATTTCTTGGATTAAACAAGATGAGAAATTAAGGTGGGGGTGTCCACAGGTTTGACAACTCCATAGAGATAGGGTTTTACTGGTGATACTGACATGAACAAAAGAATAGGACCAGTTGTAGGTCATATCTGGTAGCAGAGATCAAGAAAGTATCCAGATGAAGGATTTGCAAAGTTCTTAATGGTGAAAACAGTAGAACAGCAAAGGAAGAACAAAGAGAGGAAGTAGAAGAAGAGGAAATATAGAAAAGAAGAAAGAAAAAGAAGGAAGAAAAACGTGTTCTTGGTGTGGGTAATCACCCACCTCACGATCCCTTGGAAATCACCTTCCTTGGGTTCAAACTTTGGCACCAAGTTTGAAAGAGAGAAGTCCTATTCGTGAAAGCTTCCAAGAAACAAAAACTTTATTCATTCTATCATGTTGTGTACAATAGAGAACTTCTCCTTTTAGAGAACCAATAATAAAAGAAAATAGAAACTAACCTAAAGAGGACTGCTAATCGAGGGTTTCTAAATCCCACTTTCTAAAAAAAGACAAATACTAAAATTTTGCCCAAGTCATGGCCCTCTATGAAACCATCGACCAACCCTTATTTTATACTAGAGAAGACTCAAATATAGCCAAAAAAATAAATAATAATGACACCTACGTCCTAACTATAATAACTCATAAGTTATTAAATAAAATGGTATATAAAACCCAAATAAAGACTTCAAACAGCAATTAAAACATCTCTCTTGGTATAGCATAAGTGTTACTCCATGGTCTTCTCATGGACCCCACCATGACCCATGTGGCCCCCACATATCCTCCAATATCCGCATCATGTGGCTGCTTCAAAGAGGGAGATATTGTAGATGATGTTGCTCATAGAATTAGAGCAGGATGGTTGACGTGGAGAGGTGCTTATGGAGTGTTACGTGATAAACGAATACCACTAAAATGGAAGGGAAAATTTTATAAGACAGCTATAAGATCAGTCATGCTTAATGGAGCAAAATGTTGGGCAGCCAACAAACAACACATACAAAAAATGAGTATGGCTGAAATGAGGATGTTGAGATGGATGAGTGGCAAGACTAGAAAGGATAAAATTAAGAATGAATCTATTCGTGGGAGCTTAGGTGTAGCACCAATAGGTGATAAATGAGGGAAAGTCAACTGAGATGATTAGGTCATGCGCAACGAAAACCAATGAGTGCACTAGTGACGAGTGAGATGGTGCAAGTTGAAGGTACCAGAAGGACTAGAGGAAGGCCAAAATTGACGTGGGTTGAAGTAGTAAGGAGAGACATGGCAGCTTGTAATTTAACCGCAGATATTACCCTTAATAGAGCGGAAAGGCAGAACAAGATTCGTGTAGCCGACCCCAAATAGTTGGGGATAAGGCTGTTTGTTGTTGTTGTTGTTGTTGTTGTGTTGACACCATGACATGTTAAGGCTCATTAGAATATTGTAAAGGATAAACATTGCAATTACATACAACTACTGCTCACATATAAGTAACCAAATCCCTTTCCACCATAACCATTGCTTATGAGGGGACCAACTATAGCATTAAAAAAATTAAAAAAAAAGCCTCCCAGAATGTACAAAAATCAGTGCATGAAGTTCTGGTTTGCATACCTCTGCATGCACAGGAATCAGGAGGCTTTCCTTTCCCTTTGTAACTGAAGAATCCTCCATTGATATCTGGAAAAAAAAGTCATTACCTAGCCATAGTTTTAAATGCTGACATATTCCATAATGTTTCTTAGAGTATATTTTCATTTCCATGTCACATATGTACAAAGTACAAACAAATGACTTTTAAATCAAAAACACTAAAATAATGAATAATTATATTATAACATGGAAACAAATATGTAATGGTTAAGTCCTTGCACAGAATACAAGGAATCCTGGCATGTAATCTGAGATATAGTACAGGCCAGATTCTGACATCCTACTTAATGTTCTCCCCCTTGGAGTAAAATATAAAGAGGTGTGGTAGCCGGTGGAGGAGAGGGTCAAGAGACGGCTAGCAGGTTAGAAAATGCACTACTTATCTGAGGGAAGATGACACTCATAAAGGCAGCCTTAGCCAGTATTCCAGCATATTTTTCTCTTTGTTTGTGAATCCGGTTAAGGTGGCTCAAAATATTGAGAAGCTCCAGAAGGATTTCTAATGGATGGGATGGGAAGGGAAGTCATATCAGCACTAAATGGCATGGGACTGCACTTGTTCCCTTGAGCATAAAGAGGGGTTGAGCATCATAAGAGTCTCATAAGTGAACAAATCACTGCTGTGCAGATATTCATAAAAAAAAATCACTGCTGTGCAAATGCTTATGGCCTTTAGGCAAGAGAGGGAAAACATGTAAAGAACAGTGGTAGAATCCAAATACAGCCTTCCGAAAAAAGTGGGAGTCAAGAGATGTGAGGGACCCCACAGTGTGGATTGTGGAAGGGTATCATGCAGCAGTTTCAGCTCTTCAAAGTTACAATTAAATAAAGAGCAGGTAGAGGGGACAAGACAGTTTACTGGGAGGACAAATGGTGTGGAGTTCCTTTGAAGAAAATGTTTCTAGAGATCTTTTTACTGGCAACAAACCTAAGAGCCAAGATAGTGGACTACATGCTACCAGCTACCAACCCTAGAAGGGATGTGTGGCAGAGAGATGTGTTTAATTGGAAAGTTCCATTGATCGCCAACATTAGATAGATTGGATTCTCGCAAACTCCATATGGATCAAAAGATAGTAGGATTTGAGAGCCAAGAATGGAATCTTTACAATGAAGCTATGTTACAAAAACATTCAGCCATCCACCCAAAGAAGTATCCCGTGAAAGAAGATATGGTATAACCCAATCCTGTCAAAGGTGCAATTCTTTCTTTGGAAAGCAGTATAAGGCCAACTTTTGATTATGGAAACTTGAGGAAAAAACAGGGTTGGTTCATAATGAATATATTCCTTCCTTGCTACAATAGAGAAGAATCCATGTCTCACCTTTTGCTCCACTGTCCATTTGCATGGGTGGTGTGGCATAGAATATGAAGAATTTGGGATGACATGGGCTCCCCCCCACACCCCCCGAACAAGGATAGCTCGCTGAACAGGTGGCATAATGGAGTTCTTTCTGTAAGAGAGAGAATAATATGGATGCTGGTCCCAACAACAGTGTGCTGGTCATTATACAGGTTCACAGAAGAGTGGAGAGGATGATGTTTTGGGTTTTGAAATGTAAGGGTTGTGCAAGAACCTATGAGAATGGAAGGATCTCAAGGAAATGGAATGATGTAACTGGGCTTAGAACTTAAAGGGGGTTTTGCAGGGTTTGGTGCCTTTTTGCTTCCCTTGTGCATATTTTTTCTCTTGTGTTTCCTTGTTTTTTTTTTTAGGAATTCTTGTCCCCTTTCTGAATTATTTTTTTCTCGTTAAAAATAAAAGAAAGTCACTGTACAAGTTTGTCAAAAACTATTAGATGTTAAGACCAGTGGCTTAATCAAATTTATAATCACAGCTTTGATTAAGCCAAAGTGATATATGCTGCTACAATAGAGATGGAGAGCTCGATCCAATGTCACAGGTAGTGTGGTATTGATCTCTTCAGACAATTTTCCAATACTACATCAATATTCAACATCTGTATGTCGAACTCTGAATTTCAAAGTCACAAATATGTGTTTCAACAAGCATCACTTGCAACTATTGCCTTGTTATTCCAAATGCTTCCTTTATGATACGGGACGCGAAGCAACATATATTCCAGATTCAGACATATTTTGATTTTTTTTGTCTGAATTTTTTTTTATTTGGTTAAAAATGTTAATTTTGGTGATTTTATTTCAATTAGTTTCATTTTGTCTGTCAATTTAGGGTTTTTAATTTATTTTTAAGTGAGGTTTTCTTTAGTGTTTTGGAAAGTGAAAGATCAATTTCAGTAACTTAACTTCCAGCCTTGTTTCGATATGTCAGAACTTATTCATTTTGCATGATTTCAGTATCATTTGAAAAGTTATTGAATTACCTTCCAAAAAGTCCAAGATCTTGTGAATCTGAGATGATTTGAGAAAGTTATGACCAAAATATTAAAAGGGCATCAGAATATGCCAGCATTTATGGGTTTCTTGGTTTATCTATATATATGGAGATAAAGTGGTGTAATACAATAGAGAAATTTATTTTATGAAAGATTATTCTTTGCTTTGGAAAATTTCAAGATGTTACTTCAAGGTGGATTCCTTGAACCTCTCTCTTGGTTCAATGGTGTTTGAAATGATCCTCTTGGTGCTTTGGCTCTACATCACTTTATCAGTTTCTTGAACTACAGATGCATGGTTCCTTTTGTGTCCCAAATATATCAATGATTTACAAACTTTACAATGTTCCATAGTGTCCATATATAGGGCCAAATTTGCATCGAAACCATGATTTAGAACCATGTAGCCAACGATTTAAACTTAAAACTTGATCCAATTTCACCACCAAATAAAAGCAAACAAAAGAATTAAACTATTTAACCAATAAAATATTTTTTTCTTAATAATAATTAAGGAAAAGCACGTTCGGTGCATATGCAAGTAGTAGCATTACATGAATGTGCAAGAGATTCTTTTCTTCTTTTATGGGGTGGGCTGGGAGGGAGGGGTTAAGAAAAATTGCACTATAAGAAAATTATTACAGGACTTCCTGAAAGACTTGTGAGAACAAAACCAGGAAATTAGAAATAAAGGTCCTTGGTGCCATAAGGCAGGCCACATGTTGGAAGTGATTAGTGACGCAGTATGCATGTAGGTTAGTGGGTGTATGCTCAGGAGATAAGCATAAAATTGCTAAAATAATACAGAAAAATAAACAAGATTCCTACTTGCAAGTCCACATGCTGATTCAAATAATGCTTTAGAATGTATTCATATGCATAAAAAGGAATTAGGGTTCACAAAACTATTGAACAAAGAATAGACCTAACAACATGTAGAATTACCAAGCTAATTTAGGAAAAATAAAATAGTAAAGATGCTGTCTAGAAATTCTACTGTAGGCAAGATAAAATTAAATGTGTAAACTAAGGTGATTAGGTGGTCAATTAATGGTGGGTGCAAAACAAATAGCAGGGAGATCAATTAATGCAGGGTATAAGCATGTTCAGCATCTTATAACAAGGTTAAACTAGAAGAGGATGGTTCAAGATATTAGCCGTAGGCATATGTCATACTAACCAATCAGTCCCTACTCATGTACATAGTTCAAAATCTCGTGCGATACGCCCCTCAAAATCTCGTGCGATACGGGGCGTATCGCTCGAGACATACCGGTACCACAGGTGTGCAAAACGATTACCCCTTGTACAGCGAAATATCGGCAATTGGACAGCTTATCACGAGAAGTATCGCGAGATACGCCTCCATCTCGCGATAACATGGTCAAAACAGGGTTTCTTTTTGTTTAAATAGCCTTCAGGCATGCGATACAGGGAGTATCGCATGCTGCATCTCGCAAACAGTACCCCCC
>JAOXJP010226618.1:0-11455 GCA_025762735.1 Platanus orientalis | reverse complement strand
ACCTCCCCTTTTTATTTATATAGTACTTTATTTTTTAAAATAAAATTTGAAAGAAAAGATGTCATGGATGTACGACTAGAAAAGGGTTTGAGTTTAGGGTTCAAGAAAGGGGATTTTCAAGTACCTTAGAATTTATGATTAGAAATTAGGTTTTTTGATATGGAAGGGTGTCTTAGGTTATGGGAATGTTAAACTTGAAAGGACTTAGGTTTTTATGAAGAGGAGAAAAAGTAATTAGGAAAAAGTGATTGTTGGAAAATTTTTCTGTGTACATAAAATGTAAAAGATGGTGAAGAACAAGAAGAAAATGACAGGGAAAGTAATGGATGATATGTAGGAACAAAAAAGTTTAATAAAGAAGGTAGGAGAAGATGATTAAAAGAGAAATGAATTTTTTTCTTCTCTGTAGAGATTTTGAAGAAGAAGAAGGGGAAAAAAAGAGGATGTAATAGAGTAAAGAGGATTAGAGAAGAAGAGAGCAAGAAGAGGATGAAGAACTCACTTAACCATGAGAAATGGAGAAGATACCTAGCTAACCGTGGCTTCAAAACCCAATTCAATTCATTAATCTTTCAAAACTGAATTATTTAGATCTCCTCCATTTATAAACTTAAACCACTAGACTCCTAATATAAGTAGGACTCCTATTTAGATTCCAAATAAAGTTCCTAATTTGCATCTAAATATTTGGCATTTAGTGTTTTATTACATAAAATCTAAATTAAATTAAAATTTCTTTCTAAGGCCTTTAAGGTATGGTTACATTAAAATAAGACCTAGAAACAATCCTAAAATTAAATAACCCTAAAATAAATTGGAAACAACTCTAAAAATCCCTAATTATTGAATATGTCTCGGGGACTATCCATGGTCCTCAAGCTTCTTCTTCTTCTTGACTTCATATCCTTCCGCATCAAAGTGTTTGTTGTGTAAGAAACCCAAGTATTGATAGATACCTAGTTCTATCATCTTGGTATCATAGCTATCTTTTCTGGTGGGTTTATCTTTCTTCTCAAAATATGTTGTCATCTAAGTTTGAAGTCTTGAAAGTAAGACTAGAGGCAAAGATGAATGCAATAACTAAAGGTTGTTGATGCAAAGATGAGGCAAAGATTGATTTCTTAAAAATCATGCTCAAACAATTTTTTTTGCAAAATAACTTACATTGGGGCCGATATTATGTCATGATCAAGATTTACAAACATTTTTCAGGATCGATACGAACCAAACACCATAACCCTCTACAATCACTATATCAACAAATGAGATAAAACAACCTTATCCCAACTATTTGGGGTCGGCTACACGAATCTTGTTCTACCATTCCGCTTTGTTTAGGGCTTTATCTGCCGTTAAATTACAAGTTGCCATGTCCCTCTTTACTACCTCCACCCAGGTCAATTTTGGCCTTCCTCTAATCCTTCTAGCACCTTCAACTTGTATTGTCTCACTTCGCCTCACTGGTGCAGTCATTGGACCATGTTTTAGAATTCATATTTAAAAAACATTAACCAAAAATGGATGTCCTTGTATATTAAACTTCTTCGCAACATCATTCACTTCAACCCGGCTCATCTTGGCGTAAACCCCGTCCCCGCAAGGGACAATTACCAGCATGCAATCTCCATCAATCTCTCAAGCAAACCGAGAAATAAATTTCTCCTTAACAACCACCGGTGCCGAGTTGGTATCCTTCTTCGGCAGCAAATACTGAAGCCAATCATCATCAGTTTTCGTTCCAAGAGCAACTCTGTTATGTTTTTCATCACACATGGAAGACGACGCATCGGATTCGTCCTTTCCCAACCACAGGCCCTTCTTGCCGTTAAGCTAGTTTTTCGCAACTGCAGAGAGATTTGCAATAGAGATCGATTTAGGTAGGAAAGTGACGATTGATGGAATCGGCAGAGGTGTTCGAGTGGGTTCAAGAAGTTGGTGTTGTTGTTCTTGAACTTCTTCTTCTGGATAGAAGTAATCTTCATTGTCTTCTTCTGGGATTAAAGCATTCGATTTAAGCTATTCGAGTTCTTCTGGGAGGGGGATATCCAAGTCGGTGTCCATTAATGACAAGAAATTATTAGTTGGTTTTGGAACTCATTGTAACCGTTAATGGTAGAAGAGGAAAACACCACCCGACCGTTGTAGTGTCCTTATGAGTATTTCTCTCGGAAATGTTGGAGATTCAGAACAGTAGGAATCCCTGGGAATTGCACATTTCACAAGGTGGTTTTCCATCTGAACTAGATGCTAGGAAAATGCCTTTTCTTTGGAATTCCGTATGAGACTCCTGGGAATAGATGGAGTCAGAATGGAAACAAATGGAGCCTTGAGGATTCTTTGCTGGGATCGGTTTATGAACACTTCCCTTAACAAATGCACATCACTGCTCTTTGTCAGGGGTAGACACATCAGCATTGAAAAGTGATTTTCACTCTTTTGGTGGGTGCAAATTCATTTTTTGGCACTGATGTGCCTGCCGCTTGACAAAGAGCAGTGGTCAACATTCGTTAAGGTGAGCATTTTTTATCCATTCACTTCTTTGCTAAATGACTCTTGTAATTGTTTTAGTGTTGCCTGGACTAGTTCATATCAATATAAGTGGCACTCAATGTAGAAAACGCTTAGGTCAAGGGGTGACCACATCAGTGTTAGGAGTGATTTACAGTCGTCCTCAAAAAGTGAAAATTACTTTCGGCGGTGATGTTTCTATCCGTTGACCCTCGGGGGAGGTTAGGGGTTGGCGTATAATATCCAAGCCGCAATATAAGCTTCCTATTTACACACGCACACAAAAGGTCCTTTACGCAAAAAACCAATTGGATGTTGGGTCCTTTTACCCAAAAAAATAAATAGTGGTAAATGCCTGCTGCCACGTAAATAGGTAGCAAATTTGCAGTGAATTAGTTGAAGGATGTTCCTGTAAATTCAGAAAACCAGTGGAGATATTTTATTGTAGCTACTAACATATACTTAGAAAAGGGCCAAAAGAAAAAGGACAAAAGTGGATTATAAAATTCAACGGCAGGTTTTCCATCCCATGTGACTTGCCACCCACCCAAACCTCTATAACCATTAATTAATGCATTTCTAATTGAATCCTTCATCCCATCTCCTCTTTGCTTAGTTTAAGGGTCACGCATCTCCATCTCTCTCTCTTTCTTCCTCTCCCACTCCCACTCCCACTCATTTGATTTAAGCAATTTAGTTGTCTAGGAATGATAATGTAGGGGCGGCTATAATAACCCCGTATATAAGGGGAGAAAAAACCAGGTTTACCCTCAAGTCAGTTTGGCCAGACAAACCAGACCCAACCTGCCTAATCCGTCTAATATTATGTGGGATTGGGTTTCAATTCTTAACCCTATTAATTAATAAACCAGTTTGAGGTTTCAACCTTACTAATAGCCTATAAATTGGAGGGTCTCGATTCATGGACGTGTGTGTATAATGTGTGGTAGAGAAGTTGTGCTACTACAATACCTCATTATGCCGTTTCATTCATCTTAATAATTGACTAAAGGAAAAAGTAAATGAGTTCCTTAATTAAAAAAAAATCACATTATTAGATATTAAAGCTATTCATTTATAACTTGTTTGGCAGCCACTTGTAATGTAATCATTTCATTTGAGTTTTTCAAGCAATTTGTAGCTTTATGAACTCATTCAAATTTATGCTTATTTGTTAGCTATAATTAGAAATGAAGTCATCTTAGATTTTTTTTATAAAATGAAATGACTCGTGTTATCAAGCACAAATCGTTGTAAATCTGAATGAGGTCATTACAAATCATCCCATTGTGACTGCAAAAGCTTTGGGAAACTCAAACGAAATGATTTCATTACAAGTGTCTTCCAAACACAGCCTTAGCTAAAATTAATACATCTATTTGTTTTTGGCAAATAAACAAGTATATGTATCCATATGAGCTGGAGTACTACAACAAATTTATATGGTGATTTAATTTGTTTCTTTAATCAAGTGAGCTCACCAACGGAGTTGATTAACTTCATTCATATAATCAGTTTTTTGCTTCTTCTTTTTTTTTTGATAAAATTCATTTAGTCAATTAAAGACAAATAATGTGAAGTACAAAACATCATACAAAATTATTTGAGAAATAAAGTATTTTAAACAAAACATATAAGATGGTTTTATAAAAATTGGATCTGTGTGTGCTATTTTGAGATCAGCTAATGTCTACAGCTTGACTTGGGTCAGCCTGCCGGTCTGATTTGAATCACTATTTCACCCCACTAGTCGAGTTGATATCTTGTTCTGGGTGCTACTGTCATATGAAGTTATATGTTCATACTTTTTTTTTTTTTTAAGTTAGATTAACTATAAATAAGACATTTGGAAGGATTCATGGATCTCATTGTTCCAAACTTCAAATTAACTACTCCCCAACCTTCAAACTGCCTCATTCAAAAAAGTAGTTGAAATTATACATCGACTGTCCTTTCTTCACTGGTGCAGATTCTTCAATTTTTCTTTGTTGGCAAAATGAATATTCTTCAATTTGGTTTTCCAAAAAATTGAGGCATTTCATTGTTCTATTCACCTGCCATTTAGAAATTAGTGAAGGCATTTCATTGCTCTATCAATGGTTTATAATCAATAACATTCCAAAAGAAGAAAATATTAGGATCATTAAATTCACTTGCATTGTTTGTTGGATAGCTTGGTTGATGGAAAAGTTTTCTTCTATGATAAACAGGTTAGTATAGGAACTGATTTCACTAACCCAGGCATGAGGAGTTGATCAAAAATGAATTTTGATGGTGTTTCTCTTCAAATCAATGTACAGTAAGCATCAATATTATCATATGAAACAAGTCAGGGTTTTTTTTATATCCATAATGGAGTTTAGAACATATTTATCTCCCTCTTAGACTGGGTGTAACGCGATTCCAATGGATCTCTAAGTTACTGTTGAATATTTTAAACGTTGAAGGCTGTGCCAATACCCTGTTTTCCCTTTCAGCAAACAGGGTAATCGCAGACCACCTGGAATCGCCTGCAAGTTTCCAATTTTGTGCAAAATCCCTCTAACCATACTGTTGCCTTCCACTTTTGTGAAAACCTTGGAAAAGGAAGCACTGTTGCCCTGCCACCCACCTGCAACCAACGACTCTTTTATGCAATTTGGAAAAGACCTTCAGACTCACCAACGCTTACCATCCTTCTTTGGTGAAACCACCTGTACCTAGCCTGCATGCATTAGTGATTTAGTTGTTGCCTCCTCTGCTGCTTTGACCTTTTGAGGGAACCGAACCTTTATCTCTGCAAATGAGCTCTTGTGGTGGGCAAATGTAGCTTTCGGCTTCCAACTCACATCTTATATAAAGGGAAAGAGGTGAATGGGCTAAGTGGTTCTCAGAGAGTACTGGAAAAGAAGTGAACGTGAGAGAGGATGAGGTCTTTAGGCTTGCTGCTGTAGGAAGTGTGAAGAAGAAGATAGGGTGTGAAGGAGTTGAAGGAGGAGCTGTGAGAGCATCATGCGATACTTGAGATTTAACTATGAAGGAAAGGAAGATCAAGCATGTATTCCTTCACCTAGGGGATTTCACGTTCCGCACTCTCACACTTTCTCTCATCTCTCACCAAAATCACCCTCTTTACTTGACCGTTGAGAACTCAGCTTCGGACTTGAGGTCTTCGGCCTTCACTTCTCTTGAAACCACATTCTCTTTTGAGAGATTGTGTTTGTCCCAAAGAGTTGAGGTGGTTCGATCTTAGTGTAGTGAAAACACACCACGTATTTTGAGCATACTTTTCATTCGAGCAATAATGAAAACATCATGTTGCCGAATTTTTGACAAATCATAAGACATAGTGACCCTGGACTTTAAGTAGTGGCAAAGGCTTATTTGTCTCTACCGGAGAGTGCGACTCGGTTGAGAGACAAGGGTTTTACCCAAGCGAGATTGTGTCCCGAAGTTAGCTTTGCCGCATCCCTTGCACAATATTGGGAGGCCTCGATTATCTTCAAGAAACGCGAAAATGGCACATTCTCTATCTCGGATGAATCGACATTAAAACATATTTTAAGAAAACTCAAAGTTTGGACTTTAAGTTGAAGTGCGCGAATAACTATGTGTGGAGTGCACAAATGACTATATCTAAAGTGTGCAAATGAACTTAGTCTGGTGCTCACGAATAAACTGTTTGCAACTTGTGAATGCAAAGTGGTCCTGTGTGCGAAGGACAGTGCGTGAATGAACAATTTTGTGTGCGATTGAATTATGTGTAATTGCTCAAGTATTTATGCGATTGACTTAGAATTTCTCTTGAAGCTCCTCTTATTTGATTTCCTCATCATGAAAATCAACAATTTAAAGATATGTCTGCTCCCTTTGTGCAACCAGGAACCTTTCACTTTGAATCTACCAAATTCAACAGAGAGAACTCTGGGAGATGGGAAGAGAAGATTGAGTTCACACTGAAATGGATGAATATCCACTATGTGCTATCTAATGCACCTCCACTGATTCCATCTGAAGATTAAGAAACACTTGATGAAATTAATGCCGTTCTTAAGGCAAACAAGAATTGGGATGCAGCCGACTATAAGTGTCACCATAAGATTTTGGAGACGCTTTTTGATAGCCTCTTCAATCAATTTGTCAAGAAGACCAAGACTGCAAAAGAACTATGGGATGCCGTAGTCAAGGTCTATAAGAGTGATGCTGCAGGGAGCAAGAAATTCAATGTACAAAGCTACAGAGAATTCAAGATGGTGGATAGCAAGTTAGTTCTAGAATTAACTTAGGATTTCTAGAAGATTGTTGATGCAATCACTGTTGCAGGGATGTTTCTAGACCCTGTATTTCACATCAACTGAATGATTTTCATCTTGCCTCCATCATGATAAGATTATAAGACCAAGTTCATGCATGAAACTGAGGACATGGAGCTTGACACTTTGATGCACTGCCTTTGAGTGGAGGAGCTCACAAGGAAGAAATAAAAGAAGCCTGAGCTGACTGAGGAGGCTTATGTTGTTGAAAACAAGCCTAAAGGTTGATTTTCTCCAAAGAGAAAAGACTTCAAGAAGACTGACAAGGGCATGACAAATCCCTATGACAAATACTATGAAGAGATAAGGACTAAGATGCATTGGTACATCTGTGGGAAGACATGTCACCTGGCAAGAGCTTATTGCCAGCGCAAGCATGGCAATGATCAACGCAGCAAAAAGAAAAATAAAGGCAAATATAAAGTCCAAGATGACGAACTTTCTGCTGTTGTGACTGAGGCCAACATGGCAGAAGAGGAGACTGATTGGTGGATCGACACCGGTGCCACTAGGCACATTTGTGGCAATCGAACATTGTTCACTACCTATCAAATAATGGGGAAATGTATGAACATGGTTATAAGGAACTCTCCATCCTCCCAGGTCATCGAAAAATGCACAGTAGAGTTGTGGTTACCTCTGGGAAAACCATTACCCTCAGAGAAGTCATGCATGTCCCAGACATTAGGAAGAACCTCGTCTCTGGATCGTTGCGAAGCAAGCATGGCTTCAAGCTGGTGCTCGAGTCTAACATGTTTATACTTACTAAGAACAAAATGTTTGTAGGTAAATGATTTTCCAAATCTAGAATGTTTAAACTTAATGTCATGAATGAAATGTTTTCTACTTCTACTTACTTGATAGAGTCTTGTGAATTATGGCATAGTAGATTAGATCATGTTCATTATAACAAGGCCAAGCACATGTCTAATTTAGAACTCATTAACAATCTCGCTAATACAAATAATGATAAATGCATCATGTACAGCAAATGCAATGTCACATGTACATCATTCAAAGCGTGCAAATATCACTACAAGTGCTAGACCTAATACATACTGACATCTACGAGATGACGGATACTTTGTCCAGATGAGGAAAAAGATACTTCATAACCTTCATCGATGAAGCATCAAAATACACCTATGTGTACCTACTGAGAGCCAAAGATGAAGCATTTGAGAAGTTTAAATCTTATAAAATTGAAGTTGAAAATCTCATTAACCTAATGATCAAAGTATTAAGATTTGAAAGGGGAGGTGAGTACATAGACTCCAAATTCATCAAATTTTGTGAAAATGTGGGATCCATAGAAAGACATCTTCACCTTACACTACACAACAGAACGGGATTACAGAGAGAAAGAATCTCACTTTGATCGAAATGGTTAACACCATGCTAATAAGCTTTGGTTCATGCTTGAACCTGTGGAGTGAGACATTTCTTACTGCTTTCCATATACTGAACAGAGTTCCTAAAAAAAAACTTGAGATTACTCCTTATGAGATATGGAAAGGAAGAAGGCCCAACTTGAGTTACTTCAGAACCTAGGGATGTTTAGCTCAAGTGAAACTACTACACAAGCATACTTCCAAGGTTAGACCGCAAGGAACTGATTGTGCTTTCATTGGATACTCTATGACAAGTAAGTCCTACATATTTCTGAATCTAAAGACTCCTAGTCCACACAACATTGTTGAATCCACCAATGTTGAGTTCTTTGATAACGTGTTTTCCTTCCAGAAGATCTCAGAAATAGTGGAGGTTGATGTCACAAACCAAGAAAAGAGATAGAGAAACTAAGACAACTCCACCTCTACCACGAAGAAGTATTAGAAAGAGGAAGGAAAATGACTTTTGTCCTGATTTCTCTATTTGTGTTGTTAAAGAGACCCACTCTCCTACAACGAAGCTATGAGGTCACATGATGCTATATTTTGAAAGGAAATGGTTGATGACGAAATGCATTCCATAATGTCAAACAACACATGGGTTCTGGTGGATCTCCCTTATGGGTGCAAGACAATTGGTTGTAAGTGAATATTCAGGAGGAATCTTAAATCTGATGGCACAATTGAGAAATACAAGGCCCGTTTGGTGGCCAAAGAGTTCAAAGAGAAGAAAGACTTTGACTACTTTGATACCTATGCACCTGTTGTGAGAATCTCGACTATCAGGTTGCTACTAGCCATGATGTCTATAAAGAACCTAATCATACATTAAATGGATGTAAAGATTGTCTTCCTAAATGGTCAACTATAAGAAGAAATCTACATGGATCAACCTAAAGGATTCATAGTGTCTAGACAAGAGAAGAAAGTGAGCAACCTAATAAGATCCTTATACAAACTGAAACAAGCACCTAAGCAATGACACGACAAGTTCAAACATACTCTCATCAACAATGGATTCACATCCAACGATGGAGATATGTGTATTTACTCCAAGACCAAAGGATGGTCGTATGTGATCATCAGTCTCTATATGGACGACATGCTCATTTTCAGAACTGATGAATATTGTGTCAATGACAAAAAGAGGTTTCTGTCAAATGTATTTGACATGAATGGCCTAGGGGTTGCTAAAGTGATTCTTGGAATTAAAATCATTTGAGATGATAAAGGCATTGTGATATCACAATCCAGCTACATTGAGAAGGTACTCAAGAAGTTTAATATGCTTGAGACCGTTCCAACTTTAAGTTGATGAACAACACAAGGAGTCGAGTATCACAATACAAATACTTGCAAATTATTGGTTGCTTAATGTATGTCATATACTGCACTCGGCCTGATATCACCTTTGTAGTAGGGATGCTTAGTAGATATAGTAGCAACTCAGGGAGTAAGCATTGGAGTGCATTGTATACGATTCTACGGTATTTGAAAAAAACCATGAACTATGTAATTCGCTACGGCAAGGATCCCGTTATCATCGAAAGACATAATGATGCTACTTAGAACTCTGATCCATATTCCAAATTTGTGACTGCTTGGATTTTCACTTTAACATGAGGTATGATCTCCTAGAAATCCAAAAGATAAACGTATTTGACCCATTCTTCAATGGAGTTAGACTTTGTAGCCCTGTCTTCAGAAGGAGAAAAGGCATAGTGGTTAAAAATTTCCTAGTAGATGTACCAATATAGGACAAGCCCGTACCAGCCTTAACCATTTACTACGATAATCAAGTTGTCATCTTTAAGACAGACAACAAAAATTATAATGGGAAATCCAAGACCGTATGCCTAAAACATAATCATATGAAGGGTCTTATTGTTGACGGCAATTGTGGTTGTACAATATGTGAAATCCAATGAGAACTTAGAAAACCCACTCTTAAAAGACCTTAGCAAGGAGTTAACCTCCAGTACATCGAGGGGAATGGGACTTGAAAGCTTGTAAGGTGTATTTTAACTAGACATCCAACTTGGCTGTTCAAGGTTCAATGGGAAAATGTGTCAAAATGTATCACCCACTTGTAAGCACAAATTTCATTTAATGAAATGTGTCTCTTCCTATGGTGAATCTACAAATGCAATTCTTGTAGATAAAATGTGTGGTTCTTATAGAAGGTATTTCCTGTAGAACATGTGCTTATTACTTTTGAATTAATCTCATGGATGATGGAGGATGAGAATGTGAATCTCTTAATAAATTCAATAGACCCAAATTAGGTTAGGCTTTGCAAAAGCTCATGATAGAAGACTCACATATCTGAGTGTGGAAGCTGGTCACTTCCTATGAGACCTAGGCTATCTCTAGAGCACTTCAGTAAACCAAGGTATAACAAGGCCTTAAAATGCTACTCTAATTGTGAAAATGAGTAAAGCCTTATTGGGAGGATTGTACATGTGACAAGTCTTGGCTGTTAGAAAACTCAGTTCAAGGATTTATCTAGTGACATAATTTGGACATGTTAACGCCTGTATACACTACATAAAGGTTCAAGATTGATGCCACATTTACTTATGTGCAGGGACATCACTTAAAGCCTATTATAAAACCACTAAATAATCGTTTAAAATAAGTGGGGGATTGTTGAATATTTTAAACGTTGAAGGCTGTGTGAATTCTTTGTTCTCCTTATCGAAAAATAGGGAAATCACAGACCACCTGGAATTGCATGCAAGTTTCCAATTTTGTGAATATCCCCTCTAACCATACTGCTACCTTTCGCTTCTGTGCAAACCTTGGAAAAGGAAGCACTGTTGCCCTACCACCCTCCTGCAACCAACGACTCTTTTATGCAACTTGGAAAAGACCATGAGACTCACCAACCCTTACTATCCTTCTTTGGTGAAACCACCTGTATATTATTATTTTGCAACAATTTTTTTATTTAAGATGGTATCAGAGTAGGTTTTAGGTTACAAGTTCAAATCCCCATGTGGAGACAATTATTCTCTCGCACCTAATTCATGACGATCATTGTCTAAGCATGTCTCTCATAAGGGGGAATGTTGAAATAAAATAAGTATATTGGATCATCCCTCTATTACAGCCTTGGGGTTTTATAAGAGCCAATTAATTGCTTTAAGATTTATGTATATTAGAACAACAATGGTGTTGCTATTAGAGTTGTAAATCTGGTTGGGTTGGGCTGGGTTGAGGTCTACCCAAACTTGGCCCAAGGTAGTCAGCCCAAACTCAGCC
>JAOXJP010226617.1:0-11455 GCA_025762735.1 Platanus orientalis | reverse complement strand
CCGCTCAAATTTTTTCTTGAATGTACAAAGTTCGGCCGCTCCAAAATTTTTTTGATCAATACAAACACTTTAACCTTTCCAAAAATTTTCAAGTGCTTGTGATTACGCTCAAACTACACTTCGGTTGTTATAGCAAGTTTGAGGTGTCGATCCCACAGAGAGGCGGAAAACAAGACAAAGATTGTTAAGACTAATGAGAGGAAACGGTCAATTAAGGAAGAAACAAAAAATAAAATGCAAGAAAAAAATGTGATCTTGTTGAATTTATTAGAAATGGCATAACAATTTGTAGAAAATGATGGGGAAATGACAAGGCATGCAAGAATCACAATAATGCTTTACTAGTTGGTTCCTACTTTGATTTATGCTATAACTCAGTTACACAATTCACATCCCAATCATGTCACCGGAAAAATAATATGATAACATCTTTATTTTTTTATTTTGTAGACACATTTATTTTGTGAAAACTCATTCAAACAAGCACACACATTTCTATCTTAAGGACTATCCAAAATTGACGATATATCCAAGAGATGATAACGTAGTAAAAGATGAGTCTTTAGTCTAGAATTTTACCAGAAACAATTATATTATAACATTAATCACCACATAAGAAAAGCTTGACTGAACTTATATGAGAATGTTGAATAGAATCACTAGAATATTATAAATCAAAAGATGAGAGTTTTTACAAAATAAATTTATAAACTTTTAAAACACTCTTGCATAAACTCAAAGCAGAATTTCAAACTAGCTACACAATATTGCTCTTTCCACAGATCACCCTCTATTTATAGTGCAATAGCTGAATTTCCTTTCCAAAGATTGCTCATTCTTTTCTTTATTTGACTTGGCATATTCTGGAATATTATGATTACTAAATATGTGCTTGACTAAACCTGGACTAAAAGGAGTCCAAATACAGCTTCTTGACCATCAACTCTCAAAATAGGAATTAATCTTTATTGTGTAATGACTGAATTTCCTTTCTAAAGATTGTTCATTCTTTTCCTTATTTGACTTGGCATATTCTGGAATATTATGATTACTAAATCTATGCTTGACTGAACTTGGACTAAAAGGAGTCCAAATACAGCTTCTTGACCATCAACTCTCAAAATAGGAATTAATCTTTTAAGATTTAGCTGGCCAAAATTGGTTAAAGTAAGCACTGTTGGCGGGCTGGGCTGAGATGGGTTGAGCAGGGTTGGGTGTTTTGCCCTCCATTTTTTCCTTCTTGTTCAAATCTGTCCAGATTTCATAGTCCTCAAATATGGCTGATTTCGAGCACTTTTAACTCTAGAATTTGAGGAAACTCTGAACATGAGAATTGTAGCCCTTCGAGTTAGCTTTCTGCTGCCACAAAAATCGTCTTAATCCGAAATCTACAGCTCAAGTTATTGCGGAAATACTGAAGCATGTTCCAGAACTCGTGGTCTTCAAAGATGAATGATTTCGAGCACTTTAACTCTAGAATTTGAGGAAACTCTAAACATGAGAATTGTAGCCCTTCGGGTTAGCTTTCGGCTGCCACAAAAATCGTCTCAATCCGAGGTCTATGGGTCAAGTTATTGCGGAAATACTGACATTCAAATCCTTTTATTTTATTCAAAACCTGAAAAATACACTAAAAACACCGAATCTTCCAACGGACCACACTTATTAAATACTTCAATAATTTAACACAATAAGCTTAAAAAGATATCAACAAATGCAAATAATTAACTCCTGTTTAGAGTGCATTTTCATGCCCTAATCAAGCACAAGGCAAATATAAGATAGGACCAACAATGAAGGGGCCCATCTTAGAGTCTTAAATTAATATAATTGGGTTTTCTTGATCATTCAATTTTCAATGCTGAATGACCATCCAGTTAAGCTGATTTTATCGTTTTGATTATATTCTAGAGTATACAAGGCCTACACAGTGGTGAGTCCTGACCCTTATGAGATGGAGTAATTTGAATGAAGTAAGCATTGATTGACAAAAACTCTGTCAAATGGACAAGAATCTTGATAAAGACCTTTGAGGATATCCTCTCTTCGTAAATTTGGTGTACAGTTCAGACCTGGTCAAGTTCATGTATGGTTGGAACGCCTATTGTTGAAGGGTGAAGCTCCATTGGAGGCCAGAACCAGTGGACAATGATGCAGCAAGAAATGTAGTGGAAACCACCATTGAAAATTATAAAAGGCTAGAAAATCTAAATAAGAACATAGTGACATGGTGGGGGGAGATAAAAGTCATGAATCTAGTATTGAGTTTTTGATTTTGTTTTTTTTTTGTTTTTTTGTTTTGTTTTTTTTTTTTTTTGTTTTGTTTTTAAATCTAGTATTGAGTTAGGGTTTATAGAAAATAGAGAAGAAAGAATGAGAGAAAAAAGGTTTCTCATCTCTGGAGGGGGGAATCTAAACCATTGAGGGAACCTGCTTGGAGGAATGATTCCTAACTAGATAATAGACCTAGTCTCTTAGCATATCGTTCATAGAAACATCTTGGAACTCCTTTCTCACAAGGATTCAAGAGCATATATCATTTACAATGGAATCAAAAACCTCCCACACCCTTCTTTTTTTGTTTTCAAAAATCCTTCTGTTTCTTTCCTTCCATATACCCTACACCACACCTTGAAGAATAGCTCTCCAAAATATCCCCCCTCAGTCAGCCATAATCCCCTTGCCTCACTGAGGGAAAAGAGCATCCATAGAGCCAGGCATAGTGAAATGGATGGAGAAATCCCTTTTAAGGGAATTCCAAATTGCCGCAGTATAAGCATAGTGAATGAAAATATGGTCCCCAAATTCTACAACCCTCATGCAAAGGGGGCATATAGCGGGGGAAAGAGACATATAAGGCCTCCTCTGCAACATGTCCAAGGTATTTTGTTTGCCTAAAAAGAGATTCAAGAGAAAGCCTTGACCCTAGATAGAGCTGTTGAATCCCACAAGTTATGGACTAGGATATTAGAGGGTAATGCACTATCACCATTCAAAATAGAGAAGAAGGATTTGGATGAGAAAGCCCCATTAGGCAAGGGGGACCAAATTTGAGTATCTCTATCCTCATTAGTGATAAACACCAAAGAAAGGTCATCCATGAGATTTCTAATAAGGGGGATTTCCCATTCAAGTGGGTCCGGGAGAAAAGGAGATTCCATTTAAGGCCATTTGAGTTTTGGGAAATAATCTTTGCCACTGTAGCATTCTTATGTAGGGCAATGCGGTATACCTGTGGGTGAGCCACATCAAGTGTAGACTTCCCCCACCAAAGGTCCTTCTAAAAGCGAATTTTTCTACCATTCCCAAGAAGAAAACAGGTATGGGGATAAAAATAGGAACTAACCTGAATGATATATTTCCAACACAGAGAATGGGAACAAGGAAGAGATTGGTTGCAGTCCCACCCATTCACATCTGACCCGTCTCTACTGAGGATGATAGAATGCCATAAACTCTCTTACTCCGAGTAGAACCTCTCGAGCCATTTATCCAACAATGCCAAGTTTTTCTTCTTAATTCTTCCTAACCCTAACCCCCTTACTCCTTAGGCTTCACAACCAACTCCCATTAACCAATATGTCTTTCTTCAACCCGCTTCCGTCCCGGAGAATAATCCCTTTTTGGAGCGTTTCAATATGATGAATAACTTTACTAGGCATCTTGAATAAGAACATGCGATAGACCGGGATATTAAAGAGCGCCGCTTTAATCAATAGGATTCTACCACCCAGAGAAATGTACGATATTTTCTAACACACATGCTTTTTTGACACTTTTTCTACCACTGGGTCCCAAAACCCCCCCACTCTAGGATTCTCACCAAGGGCCATACCTAGATACTGAAAAAGCCACCTCCCCACATTGCTCCCCATGACCTCCGCAAGGCTAGCAAGCCTATTATCTTCAATATGAGTGCCCACCATACAAGACTTGATCATATTCACCTTTAGCCCAGAGATCACTTGAAAAATCTTTAAGCATAGATACATTTTTCTATTGTTGTCCCTATCATCCTTGACAAATAATATCGTATCAGCAAACTGAAGGTGGGACACCATGATTCTATCATCTCCAATAGTGTACCTCTCAATCAAGTTCGACACTTTTGCCTTCCTATAGTGTTAAACCCGCCCGCCATAAGGGAAAAAAGAAAATGAGAGAGAGGATCACCTTGACGATGTAAGGCTCCGTAATGCAGCCTTTAATCTATAGAATCCATCTCTCGCCAAAGCCTTTCTTCTGAAGGACCCATGATAAAAAATCTCAATTCACCATGTCATAAGCCTTTTCCATATCCAATTTGCACACCACTCCTTCCCGCCTATTCCTCTGCATCGAATCCACACATTCATTAACAATGAGGATGCTATCCCAGATCTGTCTTCCCTTAATGAAAGCACTTTGGGTAGAAGAGACCACCTCACTCATGATACATTTAATCCGTCTAGACAAAACCTTGGATATGATTTTATACACTGCTCACCAAGCTAATAGGGTGAAAATCCCCCATGCATCTAGCTCCGTCCTTCTTAGGGACTAAAACAATAAAGGTGGACCTCATGGCTTTACAAATATCCCCGTGCACAAAAAACTCACCAAACACCTTCATTAAGTCATCTTTGAAAATATCCCAATACACTAGGAAGAATAAAAAAGAGAAGCCATCAGGCCCAGGAGCCTTAGATCCATCCATTGCAAAGATAGCAGATTTAACTTCCTCTTCTCTAAATGGCCTCTCAAGGTTAGCACCTTGCTCCATATTGCTCCTCTTGAAGAGATTATCAATAACCAGTATATCTATCGCCCCATCCTTTTGTACAACCTCTCGTTGAAAGAAGTTACTTCATTTGCAATGTCCTCAAAGCCCATCAACTTCTCCCCTTCGGCTATAATGCTAGTGATCAAGTTTTTCCTTTTCTTCCCATTAGCAATTTGACGAAAGAATTTCGTATTACCATCCCCTTTTTTAATCCATTTAGATTTAGCCTTTTAGTGCCAGAATATTTTCTCTGCTTTTATGTCTTTCCACCTTAGCTAACACCACTCTTCTCCTGGACCTCAACTCCTCCAAATTCCCATTACCATCCTCCACAAGCTTGTTAATTGCAGATAACTCAACGCACAATTTGTCCTTGTTCATCTTTAAGTTGATAAAACAGGTTTTATTCTATACCCGGAGCTTAGCTTTAACATACATTAGCTTCTGCATAAAGCAATATCCATCCACCACTTACAACACATTCATTCCACCACCGCTGCACCACCTCTTTGAAGGCCGGGTGAGTGGTTCACATATTTTCAAAGAGAAAAGGCCTGTGGACAAAATTTCTAGGAGGGGTTTGCAGAACCATTTGCCAGTGATTAGAAGTTAGTTTTGTCTTCACCTCCTGAAAGTGGTGAGGATAATACTCCTCCCAATCCCCCATAGCAATGAACCAATCCAGCCTACACATAACTAAGTTATCTTGCCCATTGGACCAAGTGAAGTTAGCGTTGCACAAGGGACTATCACGAAGGCAACCAAATATGACAAACTCCTCGAAGTCCCTCATACTACGGGTAATCCTCCCTCTCAGACACTTTTCAGAAATAAACCGAATCACATTGAAGTCACCACCAATCACCCACGGGCCACCCCATTTACTTTTCAACCCATGAAGATCGTTCCAAAACTCATCTCTATTTGTAACAGTCGTCAGGCCATAGACCCTAGTAAACATTCATACGTGACCAGCAACCAGATCCTTCAAAATAACCAAGATCGAATGGTTCCCTATTATCTCCTCCAAGCGGCTCACATTCATCGGGTTCCAAGCGCAGAGAATACCCTCCGCTATGCACATCGCAAGCACCACACACCACACATTTCTTCCATGATGCTTCACAAACAATGTATGGTCAACTTGACGTTGTCTATTCCCATTCTCACCATAGCATATCTAAACCTTTCAACCCATGCTTGTAGGGATTTCTTGAGGCCATACAATGTCTTCTTCAACTTACACACATTGCCTTTCGAAACTAAACAAACAAAGCTAGGGGGAGAATGCATATACATTTATTCTTTTAGATCGCTATGCAAAAAATGTACTTTACATCAAATTGTAGCAATAGCCATCCTTGGTTGGCATCAAGAGAAATAAGAACCCTTACAGAGTTCATTTTGGCTACTGGCACACTGATAATCAATACCATGTCTATGTGTTTCCCTTGTCCACCAAACGAACCTTGTATCTCTTCACAAAGACATCAGACTGGGGTTTTATAGTGAACACTCTGTTACATCAACTAGTTTATTTCCTGTAGGAAGATCCACCATCTCCCAAGTGTGGTTTTTCTCAAGAGTTTTCATCTCTTCCTCTACTTCCTTTCAATTTGGTTGAGAGAATGCCTTTAATTCACTATGATGCTTAGGTGTAGAATACAAAACAGAAACAAAGGTGCGAAATGAAGGAGTCAAAGCACTATATGAGACGAATTTGGATAAAGCATGATCGGTACAAGATCTTCAACTGTTCTTGATAGCAATAGGGACATCAGAATCAGTAAGAATGCCAAGAGATTACCTGTTTTAGGAGGATCTGAAGAAAAGTCATTGCAAGAAACAAGAGTATGAGATGAATGATGCAGACAACATTATTGTTACTTATGTATGTGCCCCCACATAAGAGGGCAAGGTTTAAAGTTGAGTGTTATGTGGGGTTATTTCAAATTTTGTAAGGAGTGGGCAGTTTTGTAATAAGTCCATTAGTGCCAAGGGTAGATTAGGATTTTTTATTTTTAAGGGTCTGGCTGTAATAAGGGTTTTTTTGGCCAAGGGGTTTTGGGGGAATTTATAAGCTGGTCGTCTCATGTGAGTTTGTCCTTTAGTGGGCTGCCACTTCAGCCCATGGACCCCACTAAGAGAGCTAGTCAACAGCTTGTATGTTTGTCTTCTAGTGGCCCTCTAAAGTCAAGAATATTGAGTTTAGTGTGTGAAATTGGATGTTTCCCAAGGGTGGCCATGCGCCATGTCTCCTCCCTCTAGGGTTGACGCCCCTAGTGGCTCCCCTCTCTCTTTTCTCTACAGCATATTTTGGTTTCAGTGCTTATATCCTGCATCAACCAGCCCAGTTGAGGGGAATCTAGAAACCCTTATTAAATTTTGAGTCAATGGTGAGAACAACAATGAAGACAAATACTTTACGCTGGGTTTTACTGAATCTTGTGAATTTAGTAAGTTTCTAGGTGTTCAGCATGGCCGCTTTGAAGTAGAAATGAAGGCATATTTCTGTCAATTGAAAATGGTGGATGAAAATTAACTGTGGAGCTTACTAGAAAGTAAAAACAACAAAATCTGTTCTGCAATGTGAATTCTGAGATTAAATCAGGTGGAAAGGGTTGAAGGGAGTCTGACAAAGGGGAGGGAGATATTTTATTGGAATAATGAAGCTTTGAATTTCTGATGGGATATTTGCGGTTTAGGCCTTGGGTGTTATGCTATCGAAAGCAGAACAAGGTGGGCTGGTGGAGGGATTGAAGGTGTCTCTGACGGGGCTGACCATTATTCACCTAAAGTTTGTAGACACCATAATCTTCTGTGGTAATTCTCAAAGGCATCCGGTATTTGAGGTGTATTTTAAGAGGTTTTAAAGTAGTTTCTGGCCTAAAAATTAATTTCAGGAAATCATCCATCTTTATTTTTGGAAATGCTCCAAAGATCCAAGAGCTGGCAATCAACTTGGGGAGCTGAGGTGCAATCATAAGACCTTGCCTACATCCTATCTTGGACTGCCGTTGGGAGACTCACTAAGAAGAAAAGAAGCTTGGAATCTGGTAATCGAAAGGGTTCAGAAGAGACTGGCAGGTTGGAAGGGATTGTATCTCTTGAAAGGGGTAAACTAACTCTATTCAAAGCAGTGCTCGCAAGTCTTCCAATTTACTCTTTCATTGTTTCTTATTCCCTTGTTTATTGCTAAAGCTATAGAGAAGATTGAGGAGACTTTGATGTAGAACAAAAGGTCTGACTCCAAAATTGAATGCAGTACACACCCAAAATTACCAATCAAAGAACTATAGCAAGGCATAAAATACTAGGGTGTACCAATGTTTTTGGGTAGGGTTTAGGTTGATTCAAAGAGGGTCAAATCTAGTGGGAAGTGTTAGGTTTCTGTTTTGTGTACTTCAGCAGGGTATTTATGGGGTTAAATTGGGACATAACCAAGGCTGAGTTAGGCAGAATCTGGGTCCGAAACAGTGTGGTTAAATGAGACTATTAATGGAATGATTTAGCTCAGGACAGGGGATCAAACTGATTCAGAACTTTGTTCAAGCAGTGGACAGGCAATAATGTTTACAGGGTCTGTATTCAGATTTAATCAGGAGGAATATCCAGAGTTAATTCTGGACTGAATTCAGATGGGCAGCAGAGATAAGTGTGGGCTGTTAACAGCATGTAAATCTGTAGAAACAGGACTTAATATGGACTGTTTTATGAGAAACAGAGTGCCACGTGTGCAAACTGGTGATATAGAATAGTCTGTTTCAGCTTATTTGAAGATGTACTCTCAGTAGGATGAGTCTCCAGCAAATACCCTGTTATTTATTGCATCTTCAGGTGGTATAATCAAGACAACTTTAGTTTCTGCAGGTAGGAATATCAAACAATCACCACTGCAGTAACCACAGGGTGTTACAAGGGTAGATGAAGGGCTTGGATCAGAGAAATCCAATGCAACTATGATTATTAAATGCAACAAGCTCTAGGGATGACAGGGTGTTCCTTTCTTGCAGAAATCAAGATAAACAGGGAAAAGAAAGGGGTGGCAGGTCTGTGTAGACAATAGGGTTTGAGTGTAATGGAGGACATTAAGATGGTAACAGGTTTGATGGCAGAAATCAGCAGAAAAGGGGTTAATGGAGGGGACAATGGGTTTGGTTGATGGAATTAGAATCAAGTATGCAAGAAAACTAGAAGAAGATGATGGAGATGTGTGTGCACAGAGGACAATAACAGAAAACTAATAGAAAGGAAAATAAGAAGAAAAAGAAAAGAGAAGGAGAAAGATAAGAAGATAAATACCTGGAGGTAATCCCTACCTTATGCCCATGGTAATCCCCACCTTGGGTTCAAGCTCAGGCTAAAGATTGAAGATGAAGAAATCCCACTCATGGAAACCTCCAAGAAAATCATTTTTTTTTTCTATTCCTTCTCTTCTTGTTGTGTACAAGGAACTTCCTCTCTTTTAAAGACTGAAAATTCAAAAGAATAGAAACCTTCCTAAAATAGCAACTAAGGCCTCTTGCTAACATGACTTACTAAAAAAGTAGTCCTAAATAAAATAGACCAATCGTATGGCTAAAGAGAAGTGTTTGACCAGCCCTATTGCTTCTTATAATAGAGGCTTTACAAAATTGACCAAAAGCAATAATGATAATTCCTAGCATATCCTAATTATATTACTTAATAAAATATGAAATTACACAATAATACTCTAATATAATGACTCAAACTAAACAAAAGCCTCCATCATGTGTTCCTCCATGCTTCTCATTGTTTTTCTTCATGTGTGGATCCCACCAATGCCATGCGTGAGTCCCACCTTGCCTCCCATGTCTACATCAGACTTCCTTTGCCAGGGTTGGAGCAAAGAGTTGGGGAATAATTTGGTGGCATGGGAGAATATTTGGGCTGGAATCCAAATAGGAATGTAAAAGGATTATAGGACCCCATGGTACCTAATGTAGCACAAAGCTCTGATACCAAAATTAATGTAGAATGAAAGCTAAGAACTCAATTGAAAACCCAAAGAAATGTGGCGGAAGCAATAATAAACTTAAAGAATCAAGAATGGAGTTAATCACACACCAAGTATATCAAATTCTTAAGAAAATACAAGAATAGAAGAAGGAGAATAAGTAAAGGGAGTTAGAAGATATTAGAGAAGAAAAGAGGGAAAAAAGAATGAGAATAAACCCAAAAGGGCAATTTTGGAATTTTTGGGTAGAAACTCAAAAGTACCAAAATTCTCTGGTTGTGCGTTAGAAAATTATCAAATTTTATAGGTAATTTCTAACCTATCCAGCAGGATTTCGAGGTATCGGCTTGGGAAGCTTTTTGGCAGGAGGAGTGTAGTGTGGGTGGCTCCGTTTGGGGGGCCGTCAGTTTTTGGCCTGTTTTGTTTTTGTTTTGGTTGTTTGGTTGTCTCGCCTTTCACCTTCTTGGTGATGGGCTTTCTGTTCCTTTCTGTTTGTTTGCTGCTGCTCCGGTTTTCAATAAAGTTTGTGCCTATTTATCTCTCAAAAAAAAAAAAAAAAAAAAAATCACAAGATTTGGATTTAGTTTGCTTTATGAAACTTTAAATTTTCAAACCTTTGAAGATTCTTTAATGGATGTTTACCAAAACTAGTACGGAACCTTTCTCTTTAAATCAGCAAAGATGAAGGGGATTTAAGTGGAGTTTAAGGGGTTTAAAAGGGGACCCTTAGGGCATAAAAACCCTAAAAGAAAATTGAGGAAAATGAAAGATTAAAGGGGTGATTTTGAAGGTATGGGTATCTAGAAAATCCGGTTTTGACGAAGAAATGCTTAGAATGGGTAAAAAAGAAAAGGGGTTTTGATAGAAGTATATTAAGGGAGTTGAATGGATTAGAGAATTAGGTAGAATAAAGAAAAATAAGGTAATAGAATAAGAAAAGAAGAAGAAGAAGCTAGGAATAGAACCCTAGAGGAAGCCTTATAGCTACACCAAGGGAATGGGAGAGTAAGAGAGATAAACCCTAACCAAACAAACCAAATTTCATTAATTCATCGTGTCTCCCGAAAAAAACGTGCAAGTCTATATATAGGCTCACAAACTCAAGAAAACAGCAAGAAACCAAATTAGAAACTCCTAAACTAATAGCTTACTTGCTACTTTTTTTTTTTGGTTCAATAAAGCACATTCATTAATAAAGGAAGAAAAAGAACGAGATGTACCATCCTTTCCAATCACAAAGAAGGGCACCCCAATCAAAAATCCAATAAGCAAAGTGTAGGCCCAAGAACATGGGTAAGTGAGAAAAAATCGGTAAAGGAGAGCAAGGCTCCGCTCCTTAAGCTTGGGCGTAGGAGATCCCTCCGAAGGCACGGGCATTATGTTCCCGTCCAAATAGACCAGCTGACAACATGGGGGATGTTGGACCATAGGATCTTTCCCTTAGGGTTTAAGAGACCTTTATGACCATTGAACCATGTCTCAAACATCACTGGTATAGAAAGCGGAAAACCTAGTGAAGCACTGTAAGAATTCAGCCCATATGATGCCTAATGTAAGAATAGATGGTCTACTGGTGTGCTGTCGCAGGCAACCAAAAATAAAACCTATACTCCTAAAAATATATGTAGTGGTGCGAGTAAGGATCATTCCCACGGAGAGTATCTAGCCTAGTTTTATGCTACGTGAACAATGATGGGGGGTTTGAGTATAATGAA
>JAOXJP010226616.1:0-11455 GCA_025762735.1 Platanus orientalis | reverse complement strand
ATACAAATTAATACACTTCAACACCCCCTCTCGGGAGGAACACTGTTCTCTCCTGGGAACACACTTGGGGAGCAAGGCATGAGTCAACATAACGCATACACACGCACATACCACTACATCTAGGAAATAATTCCACTGGGATTTGAACTTGCAACCTAACCTACTCTAATATCATGTTGACAATAAAATAACTAACTCTCTCAAAACCTTAAGGTGTTAGGAGATTTTTTTTTTTTTTTTCAATAAGAGATACACAAATTAATATACTTCAACAGGCAAGACCCAATTTTTCCTCCTACATTGAAGCATATCCCCAATGTTCACACTTTTGTGAAATACTTTTCAACACAAGGCCATGTATCTAGGAGGCGCACGAGATTGCCACACCAATTTTACTGGGAAGGATGAATTAAGTTGGGGGGCTGGGGAAGGGGAAATTAATCTAGCTCAAAAGGAAGATGGGTTGAATAGACCATTGGAAGAAAAGGCCCAAATCCGAGAGTCAAAAGCTAAAGGGTTTAGGAATGCTTCAGATAAAGAGAGGAGGAAAAAGATCTCTTGTATCTTGGAGTCACGAAATCCTCATTGAAGACCAAGGTCCTAGGCCAAATTAGCGAAAGGAGACGAGGAAGATTAGAAATGATAAATTGCCAATCCCTTTTGTAAGAAACGGAGAATATCCTTTGGAGCTTTACACACAAGGTGGCATCCCCCTAAAGGTCTTCCCTAAAACAAATCCGGTCCCCTTTCCAGGGTCATATCTTATGAACTGAGAGAATTAAGGGAAAACTTTGCTAATACTTTTCCATGGGCTAGACAAAGAGGTCCTACCATGGGCGATTGAATCCGAACCATTTGACAAATTGCCAAACTTTGATTTTATAACTGAGCACCAAAGGCAGTTGGGTTCTCGAGGGAATCTCCATAGCCATTTAGCCAAGAGCAACACATTACGATCCGAGATATGACCTAGGCCCAAACCTCCCTTCCCAATCTCCTTGCATACCACCTCCCATTTAATGAGATGGTCCTTTTTGGAATCTCCAGGTTCCCATAAGAAGTTTCTTTGCATCCTCTTAATTTATTTGACGATCCTGATCGGAGCTTTAAATATAGATAGATAATAGATTGGCAGACTAGAAAGAGTTGATTTGATTAAAGTAATCCGGGCACCGAACGAGATGTAATTCTTCTTCCATGAACTCAATCTTTTTGACATTTTTGCCACCACTGGACTCCAGGAATCTAAGGATCTCAGGTTCCCCCTTAGAGGTAACTCAATGTATTTTAAGGGCTATTCTTCCGTACCACATCCCAAATCGGGGCATAAGATGCAAGCTCACCCTCTTAGAGGTTCAACCCTGCAAATTTACTCTTCTCCAAGTTCACCCTTAATCCATAAATTCTTTCAAAATTTTCAATACTAATCTCAGATTACCAACATATCGATCCTGGGCTTCACAGAAAATTATGGTGTCATTTGCAAATTAAAGATGTGATATTGAGACATTGTTCCTCCCAATTTGAAGACCCTTTATGGGGTTCCTATGATCCGCTTTACCAATCAAATAACTCAACGTTTTGGCAACAATAGTAAAAAGGAAAGGAGAAAGAGAGTCCCCTTGTCGTAATAGTTGGAGAATATGGATTCAAGAGAGTGAAAAATAAGAGAAAGAAGGAGCGATGGAGAAGAAGAGGAGAAGAAAACGTAGGGGAGAGAGTATGATTCTACTCTCCCATACGGTATTCCTTTTATTATATAATATGGTGTTACAAAAATACCCTTATACCCTTTATACATATACGTCTACACTACCCCTTAAGCTAAGTGGTAAATATCAAAGAGACACAGCTTGCAAATCAAGGAACAATACAAGTCGCAGTTCAAACCCTTTGTAAATACAATCACAAGTTGATCTCCAATTTTCACAAACGGGATACAAATAATGCCAGTAAGAAGTTTCTCCCTAATAAAATGACAATCAACTTTAATGTGTTTGGTCCAATCATTTTGCACTAGGTCATGGGCAATGTTGATGGCAGTCTTATTATAACAAAAGAGAAGCATAGGTGAGGTAGCAAGGAACCTAAGTTCAAAGAAAAGAAAACGTAACCACAAAAGCTCACAAACACCATGAGCCATAGAACGGATTTCAGCCTTAGCATTGGAGCGGGTAACAACAGACTGTTTATTGCTCCTCTAAGCAACCAAATTACCACCAACAAAAGTACAATAACCAGAGGTAGAATGTTGATCAGTAATAGAACCAGCCCAATCAGCATTAGTATATCCTTCAATACACAAGTTAGACTATCGAGAGTACAAAAGGCCAGCACCAGGACTGTTCTTAAAATATTAAAAAAAACGATACATAACATCAAGATGCACAATAGTAGGGGCAAGCATAAACTGACTCACAACACTTACAGCATTAGTAATATCAAGTCTGGTGATACTTAGATAAATAAGTCAACTTACAAGACGTTGATACCTGCCTGCATCAATAAATCTGTCACCCACATTAGCAGTAAAGTGATGATTAGGATCGATTGGTGTGTCAGTAGGCTTACAAGTTGTCAGACCAGTCTTAGCTAAAAGATCCAAAGTATACTTCTGTTGCGAAACAAAAATACCCTTCTTGGACCGAACCACTTCAATACCCAAAAAATATCATAAGTGCCCCAAGTCTTTAATTTCAAACTCCTATGCCAACAGCGGTTTTAGCTGAGAGATCTCCACAGGATCATTGTCAGTGACAATAATGTCATCCACACAAACAATCAAGATAGTAAAATGATCACCACCAATACGCTTGAGAAATAAAGTATGATTAGCTTGACTTTGACAATACCCCAACTGAAGTACGGCAAGTCTGAAGTGTTCGAACCAGGCCCGAGGGGATTGTTTGAGACCATAAAGGGGCTTCTTTAGCTAATACACCTTCCCTTTAGAAGAGGAAGAAAGGAAACTAAGTGGAAGCCGTATGTATACCTCCTCAACTAAATCACCATGTAGATAGACATTTTTTACATCAAATTGGTGAAGAAGCCACCCCTTGTTAACAGCAATAGAGATAAGCACCCGAATAGAATTTAACTTAGTCACAAGTGCAAAGGTCTCTTGATAATCAATCACATAGGTTTGGGTGTAGCCCTTGGCAACCAAACGAGCCTTATAGTGATTTACAGATCCATCAGGCTTCAACTTAATTGTGTATACCCATTTACACCTAACAGGAACTTTGTTTTGAGGAAGATCAACAAGTTCTCAAGTGTCATTCTTTTCAAGAGCAACCATTTCTTTCTACATAGCAGCCTTCCACTGTGGTTGAGAAAGAGCTTCTGCAACACTACGAGGCACAAACACAGAGGATAAAGCAAGAGCAAAACTATGATTGGACGAAGATAAGGACTGATAAGACACGAAGTTAGCCAAAGGATATTTTCCACAAGATCTAACACCTTTCCTAACTACAATAGGGAGGTCAAAGTCAGGAAGAGAGGAGGAATTTTCTGGATCAAGAAGTAGATCCGAAGAGACATCTTGGTGAGGAATAAGATGAGCATCTATGGTAGTTACCTTCTTTATGGAGTAAATTTGAAGCACCTTCTCCCCTTCATTACGAGCACCTAAATCAAAAGTAAAGGCTAGAGCTGGAAGTGGAGTAAAGGGAGACTTTACTAGAAAAAGCTCCCCCTGAGTAAAAGTTTGAGGAGGAGAGAAAAACGGAATGGTTTCATGAAATGTAACATCTATAGACACAAACCACTGTCTAGTAGGGGGTTATAACACTTATAACTTTTTTGGCTAAGAGCATACCCCAAGAAAATGTATTTGAGAGATTTAAGATCAAGTTTAGATCGTTGGGATTTATCAACATGCACATAACAGATGCACCCAAAAACTTTTGGGGGAATAAGAAACAAGGTAGCAGGGGAATACAGAACATCAATAGGTATCTAAAAACCAAGAACTCTGGTAGGCATCCTATTGATGAGAAATGCAGTAGTTTGAACAGCATGGAACCAAAATTTGAACAGCATGGAACCAAAAAGTTTTGGGCACATTCATAGTGAACAACAATGCACGAGACACTTCAAGTAAGTGCCTATTTTTTCTCTGCAACCCCATTTTGTTCAGGAGCGCTTGGACAAGTGGTTTTGTGGATAATGCCCAACTAATTAAGAAATGATAAAAATGAATGGGGCATATACTCTCTATCATTATCAGATCATAGAACTTTGATCCTTTTGTTGAACTGTGTTTCCACCATTTTGTGAAAAGAAACAAAGATAGGAAAAACATCACTTTTGATTTTAATAAATATACCCAAGTAACTCGAGAATAATCATCAACAAACGTAACGAAATATTTAAATCCAGATAATGAAACAGTAGGGGCAGGACCCCACGCATCATAATGAATAACATCAAAAGGAGATTCACTTTTACTCAAACTAATTAGATAAGAAATTTGACAATGCTTTGCATACTCGCAAGGTGTGCAATGAAAGACAAAACTACAACTAGAAAGTAACTATGAAAACAATCTTTTTAAAGTAAAGAGAGAATGGTGGCCCAAAACATTGTGCCATTAAGACAGTTGTAGAGAGCTGGTAGTGTTATCCTGGAAGCTACTAAACTGGTAATGTTGAATGAGAAGGAGCATCCAACATGTATAAGTCATTTCCCTCATGCCCCCTACCAATCGTCCTCGAACCCAAGTCCTAAAACATACAATGAAATGAAAAAAAAGGTTATACTATAGTTTAGTGACTTTGTCAAATGATTCGCAGATAACAGATTTAAAGTAAACTTTGAGACATGGAGAACAGAGGATAACAGTAGGGTGGGGGTGATAGGGATACTCCCCCTGTCCGCAATAGAAAAATAAGACCCATCGGTAATGCATACCTTATCCTTCCCAGAACAAACAAAATATAAAGAAAAAAGTGAAAACGTACCAGTCATATGGTCAGATGCTCCTGAATCGATGATCCAAGAGTGACTAAGGGTAGAGACACTAGCATTGAACGCAAAGACAGAGGTACCTGACTGTGCAAAAGAAGTTTGAAGGGATAAAGTGGATGGATCCAAACTAGATATAAAGCGTCGCAAAGCCTCAATCTTGTCACGAGAGGAGCTTGTAACAAGATTAAATGAAGCAGCTAGTGTAACATCAGATGAATTAGATATCACGGAATTGGCACTTGGTCGGCCACCACCACCAATGAACCGAAAACTGCCACACCCCCCAGAAAATGAACCACATTGAGGAGGACAACTCTGAAACTCCTGGGGACGACCATGTAAGTCCCAACAAGTGTCCTTCATATTTCTAAAACGGCCACAATGCTCACATTTAAGATCATCTCTATCATCTCCTAAGAAGCTACCCCTACGACCACCCCCACGACCATAGGAACCTCTACGACCTCCACGTTGAGTGGAAGAGATAAAAGCTGATTTTTCTATAGAATAAGGTGGTGAATAACTCAGCACGGCATGCCGACAGTCCTCCTCTTCTTGCACATACGAGTAAACCTCACGAAGAGATGGAAAAAAATCATTTCCAAGGTTCTGTATGCGGATACCATCATATTCAGAGTTCAACTCTGCCAAGAAGTCAAACACTCTGCTCTCCTCAACTTCCTTATGATATTCAACATCCTCAAAACACTTAGGACGATAAGTCTTGCAATAATCAATCTCTTGCCACATCCCTTTGAGTGTAGAATAGTAAAACGAGAGAGACTTATCACCCTGGCAAAAATGGGATATCTTTTGGCACAAATCATACATCATGACCTTAGTTCCTTTCTTAGAATAAGTCTGAATCATAGAGTCTCAAATATCTTTAGCAGTTGGGAAATACATGAAAATATTAGAAATTCCAGGCTTCATAGAATGGAGCAACCATGACATAACTATAGCAATTTCGGCCTCCCACATAGGAAATGTAGCAGATTTCGGATCTGGAGCCTTTGTTGCACCTGTCAAGTATCCGAGTTTCCCTTTATTTGTAATGTAGATCTGGATATAATGAAACCAAGGGAGGAAATTACTTCCATCAAATCGAACTGTTGAAATGAGTGAATTAGGATTTTCGTTCCCCATTTCAACACGTCCAGAGAGAATTGATATAATATCACTAGTTTCAGACATATTCAAATCCTTAACCACAGGGATTACGAACCACCAAGTGTAACAATTCGAAGCCAATCTGCGCCAACCACTTCAAAAGACCCTTAGTGATCTATGTGCACAAACAACTACCACACAAAGATAGGTATACACTGCCTGTAAATTCAATCCAACACACACATAGGTTGTAGTATCACGCACCACCAAATACAGGGTTGGATAGGCTTCAACAGTAAGCCTGGAGGCTTAAATTAGAACCAAAGCACTTCAAAATGTGAATGAGACGTCCAATAAACTTGAAAAAGCATCATTAACCTTCAAGTTTATATTCAACATGATCTGAGAGGGATTACTAATTTTCATAATTAAAAAAATTGCCAAAAAAGGGCAAAAATAGCACCAAGCGATAACATAAGGGAACGAAATTGTTCACCGATGCTTTGATCATCCACTAAATCAAGTCAAACCACTTTTGGAAGATCCCCCACAAAAAAATGATCCACCTACTTAGGATTAAGCTCTGAAAAAATCTCTAGGTTCATCAAATCGAACACTTTTACCATATCTTAGTTTTTTCGTTTTTTTCAAAACAAACTCCCAAAAAACATGTTTTCGATCATCAAAAATTTGTGAAAAAATGATAAAAAAACGCTGATAAATCATTTGCGAACCAAACCCCCACATTTTCGGGATCTGACGTCGTACGAACCTGTTGACGTCAGCGTACGTCCTACTGACGTCAATAGTGTTCTTCGCTACTCTTCATCATCGATCAGTCCTCAATCGAATCTCCATCGGCTCTGATACCAAGTTAGAGAGTATGGATTCAAGAAAGAGAAAAATAAGATAAAGGAGAGATGGAGAAGAGGAAGAAGAAGAAGAGGAGAAGAAAACGTAGGGGAGAGACTATGATTCTACTCTCCCATACGGTATTCCTACTATTATATAATATAAGGTTACAAAAATACTCTTATACCCTTACACATATGTCTATAGTAATCCCCTCTTGGCTGGGAAGAACCCTCTTGACATTCCATTGATGAGTGAGTAGAGCATAGAAGACTGAAGATAAGCATCCATTAATCCAAGATCTCTAATGCTCCCCAAAGCCCATTTGAGCCATGGAGTAACCAAGGAAATCCCAATTCACAAAGTCATACGCCTTCCCCAAATCTACTTTGACAACTAAAGCTCTTTTCTTTTTTTCCCTAATCTCCTCCACACATTCATTTGTAATTAAGATCTCATCTAAAATTGTTGGTCCTTAACAAAGACACCTTAAAAGGAAGATATGATGTCTCCGATAACATCCCTAATTCTTTTGGAGAGTACTTTTGCTATTATTTTGTATACACTCCCTATTAGAATAATTGGTTGGTAGTCTTTGGGCCAATGATACCTTCTTTCTTGGAGATAAGAATAATGAAGGTAGAGTTCATACTCATGTTGATGATACCTCGCTCGAAGAATTCATTGAAAACCTGGAGCAAATCTGGTTTGACAACCTCCCAACTTTTCTAGAAAAAGGCAATAGAGAATCCATCTAGACTTGAGGCTTTTTCATCGTCCATTTTTAGCCATGCTGCTTTTTCACTCGATAGGCAACTCTATTCCAAACCCTCGACCCTCCTATAGGGATTAGGGGGGGGACCATATAAGACTTCATAGAACTAGGTAAGAGATTGCTTGATTTCTCGAAGGTCCTCAATAATGTTTCCCTCCACTTCTAACTTTGTGATTCTATTCTTGCAATATCTAACATTAGTCATCTTATGGAAAAAATTTGTGTTACCATCCACCTCTTTGAACCATTTACATCTCGATTTTTGTCTCCAACAAAATTCTTCATTTTTTACAATGTGCTCATACTTTGATTTCAACTTACTCTACTCAACCCTTTCCACATTATCTAGATTCCTAGATTCTTCGATCCTATCAAGTAGATCTAATTCCATACTAATTTTTCTTTTCCACTCCTCAAGAGAACCAAAGACTTCTCTGTTCCATATTTTTAACTTGGATTTGATCCCTTGCAACTTCTTCATAAACTTGAAACCCACCCAACCATTGACTTGAAGGGAAGACCACCAAGAGGATATTTCTTGCTAGAAGTGTGGATGGGATAACCACATGTTTTTAAATCGAAAGGGGGATGGACCTCTGCAAATAACCATAGGCTGAATTGAGATAGGAACCTGGTCAGACGTCGATCTAGGAAGGGCCAGTTGGTTGCAATGTCCAAGCATGGATTCCCACCCAGAAGAAATAAGGAACCGGTCTAGTCTACAACAAACAGGGAAATCTTGCATATTCGACCAAGTAAAAGGTGTTCATGAGGGGAAGATCAAAGAGGGTAAAATCATTGATGAATCTATGAAACCCTCTCATGGGACACGTAATTCTTCTAACCCCCCCCCCCTCTTCTCATTAGAAAAACGAATCGAGTTGCAATCACCACCTAAACACCAAGGAAGGTCCCATAAAACCTTGATGTCCCCAAGTTCAAACCATAATTCTTCTTGGTCTTTGGGATGGATAAGACCATATACTGATGTCAAAACCCATTCCTTCACATCACTCTTATTTTGGATCTTGAGAGATAATGAATAAGCATCCAACAGAATTTCGATACATTCGACCAACAAGTTATTCCAACTCACCAATTTCCCTCCCCCTTGAGGCCCCTAAAGAAGGCAGCATAGCGCATTTCTTATTTCTGGTACTCCATATACTACGAATCAAGAGCTACATTCATGATAACCTGTCTTCATTATTCACGATGAACATGCGAATAGACCTCATTCAAAGGTGGTAAAGGGTCATTGCCAAGAATATTGACCTGGATTTGTTCAAACTCATAATTCAATCATGTCAGAAACTCAAATGTCTAGATCTCCTACAAATATTATTTTATAGGCTGTAGAGTCTAACACACGATGGATGATAGGTGGCATAGTGCTTCAACTCCTCCCACAACTTTCGAAGGGAGAAATAATAAATGGACAAAGGGAAATCCCCTTGCTTGAACTTAGCAATCTACTGCCTTAAGTCATAAACTTTTGCAGTGTGGCCAACTTCAGAAAAAAGTTTGTGATAAGGAACTCCAAATCTAGTGGGCTGTATCAAGAAATAAGTAATGCCCACTAATCTCAAACTTCATTGAATTCAACAATCAGCCCAGGACTAAGGCATTTTCAATCTTCCACTTACAGTACTTGGGGTCTCCCAGAGAAGGAATCTCTATCTCACCCATCAACCAGGACTAAGGCATTTTCAATCTTCCACTTACAGTACTTGGGGTCTCCCAGAGAAGGAATCTCTATCTCATCCATCAAATAGTCCTCTTTATCCTTCCCCTTAATATACATAAGGGTAGTTTTGGACCACAAAAAATTATTACTACCATCAAATTTGACAGTGGTAATCTGAAGTTGGGACAAGTCAGAAGCAACATGAATTACACTTCCATCCACAATTCTAGATCCACTAGAAGTCTAGCTTTCTTCTTTAGACATGGCAACTGGAAAATAGAGAAAACATCATGAATAATATGTAAAATAAACTTCATAGGTTAGAGTTGTAGGTCACACAACCACAAATACACCACAGATCATGACACAGAGAAAAAGAACATTGGTATGGCTGCTTCCTTCACTCCCCGTATTACATAGCCCAAACAACATTCCACACGTCAGATCAATTGACTGTGAGACCTCATGTAACTGCAGGTTGCAAGAATACCTCGCACAGTTGAATCCCAATGCAAACAAAAGCATGCTGAAACCATATAACCCTATCCTGCCACAAGAGATCACCACACTTCAACCAAACAGAGAACACCCAGAAAAATCCAATCTGCAAGCACACAGCTGGGAGACAACCAGAAAACATGAGACCTAGAGCAGGTCACCAACTATACTTCATGAAAAACGTCATTGCAACTACAATACGACTCCAAATCTCTTAAAAAACATATTTCAAACAACTCCCCATAGATTTTCACCCCAGATTTGAGTGATCAATCTCATAGAAAAATCTCCAACCAAGCACACAAACGAAAGCAAAACCTTTGTGACAATGGGTGCGGCAAACATGATCCACGAAAACACTTACAGAAACCTCAAAACTCCATGAAATGAGGTGAGACTTGTTTCATTGTGATCGACGGTTAGGGGATGACCAGATTGAACAAGAAAACGTGGGCAGAAACAGCCCTAAAGCAAACCACAAGACAGAAACACGAAAATCTGTCTTTTCAGGAATTTTCCATAAAAGAATTCTTTAAAAATCACCCATAAACACCAAACAACACTAACAATATCTCTATAATGTTTGCAAATTCGAAATCTACTGAAAACTCGCATTCTTTGACAAGGCCCTGGTTGTCCATACAGCTGCTGATGTCAGCAGTAAGGATAGTGCAGAGAGACGACGATCTTCCCTAGCTATAATACCAAGTATAAATCTCCTTGATAGATGGAAGAATGATTAGAATAAAAGAGGAGAAGAGGAGCAGAAGAAGAAGAAGAGAAAGAGAAGTATTCGCATATGGGAGCATAATCATATGGAGAGTTTCCATACATTAGACTTTATTTATATATGAAATAAAATAGGTCTATACTATATGACATAGCAGAGCCTATGTACATGACTAATATACCCTCAACATATGTATATCCATATACACTAACAAATCATCCCTTTCCTTCTCATTTGGGTATTGTGTAGGAAGGTGCTTCAAAAGCTCACCTTCACAGCTTTGAAGATTCCTAGGATGCCATTAGCAAATGATGTATTTCTTTTCCATTTGGGGGGTGGGTTGGGGTTGTTTTGTGCAAGGTTTGCTGGTTGTATACAGCTACCCATGTTCTTTTTGCTTGGGGACAACTTATTCCCATTTTAATGAAATTATATACTTTACTGATCAAAGAACAAAAATAAGGTCTTCAGCAGCCACTTTCTTCTCAACATTGTCAAGCCCCCTAACGTTCCAATATAGTGATCTTCATCTAGCACTCTTCCTCAGCCCCTACCCTCCTTTGTGAATTTGATCTTGACTTATCAGCTTCTTGTCAAAGTTCACACTGTTCTTCAAATTTTTCACCTCCCACGATTCCTTTCTCAACTCTCTATGACCACTCCCTTGACAATGAGAGTTTCCCCAACCGCCCTCCATCTCTACCACCCCAAATAAGGCCCATGCTTCTTTCTCATGACCCTTGTAAAAATCCTCGAAACACCTACTAGCTTCATCAATTTTCTGAAGGACCAATTGGGACACCTTTGAGATAAGAATGACTTCTCCCTAATG
>JAOXJP010226615.1:0-11455 GCA_025762735.1 Platanus orientalis | reverse complement strand
GTAATGGATATAATGCAGCTGGGGTTTAATAGCCCTCGTGCTTTACCCACTAAACCGAAAACAACACAAGATATGTCGTCTTTATTAATGTCTCTATTTAGTGCTTCAGTCATTAGTTAGATAGACTCAATGGGAATGAAGGAGGTGGTGTGGCTATATCTGGACACAGATAGATATCTCATCTGTGTATGAGTTCACCGCAAGAGAGAGAGAGAGAGAGTTCATGTGCCTGTGAGACTTATTTGGTTTCTTATTATATCCAAAAACCAATTTAGGGTAAAAAAGTAATTAAATATCACTAAAAACCGATTTGGGAAATAATTTTTTTTACCTCATTATTTGGCAATTTTACCAAAATTGTGAACTAATTTGGCAAAAATCCCATTATTATTTTGTTTGAACAGGGATGCTAATGTTATACGAGCTAAAAGCATAGGGTTTGAATTATCTTTAGTTTGCCGAGAGAGATATATATCAAGTCATTAATTAGGTGTCCTAATAGATACACATAGGCCAAAAGTGTTAGTTTTATGGTGGTGGGAATCTCACCAATGATGGAATAATAACCAATTAATTTTCAACTTGGACCGCATATGAGTATTAGCCATGAAACACAATCCAATCACAATTAATTAACTGGGTTCACTTGCGAATCTCTATTCAGTCGCAAAACAGTTTCCAGTTGCAATAAACACTCTTAATCACAATTCAATCTGCATGTTATACTTTTATATTTCTCTTTTTATTCTTCAATTTTATATCAAGTTAACTGATTCATCAGAGCATAGAAGGTGTCATTATCACGTTTCTTGAAAATAGTTGAGGCCTCTCAATAGCATATAAGGGGATTGCAGTCAAGCTAACTCTGGGATACAATCTAACTCGAGTAGAATCCTTGTCTTTCTATGGATTTGCATTCTCCAACAAAGAAGAATGAAACTTTGTTGTTGATCTTAAAGCCCAAAATTTTAGAGTTTAATTTTATTAAAATCCGACAACATTATAGCGTTGTATAACGGTTTTATTAAATATAGATCATGCAAGAAAATAAGGTGATTTCTCTCAAAGAGAATGCCAGATCTCAAGATGATGTTGCTTAGTTGAATCAAGCAATTTCTTTTTCAACAATACTGTGGATTCAAACAGAAGCCTTGGGTACAAGAACTTAGGCTTTGTTCTTCTCAAAGAAGAGAGCCTAGTTCATGAAACCTATGTATAAAGAGAGAAAAGAAGAGAGAGACTAAGAAGCTAAAGACACCGATTCCTCCTTCTTCTTTAGAGAGAACTCTTTGGAATACACGTAGCAGCCTTTTTATTCTTCCTCTTCTTTTCTTAGAGAACCCTAATGCAACCACCAAGATTTCATGACTCTCAAAAACTCTCTTGCACAAAAATAATTTTTCTTTTGGTTTATGAGATATTTATAGAGGGAGACATAATTAAGGTTATAAGGCAACCCATGTTAATGTGTTAGAGAGAGGGAGGTTAGGACAACCCTGGCCCACTCCCACACGTGTCCTCTAAAGGAAGAAAGTGGGAGTTGGCTTGGTCGTCATTCCTCCCTTAACGGGATTTGTTTCCTTTGATAAATATTAAAAAATATTTTAACAAAAGGTGTTATAGGACATACATAGTGAATACAACAACAATAGCCTTATCCCAATTATTTGGGGTTGGCTACATGAATCCTATTCCGCCATTCCACTTTATTCAGGGGGTTTAAGTGATTTTTTTTATGCCGGCTTTCCATTTGACGTAACCCTCCTCCTTTATGCAGGTTTGGGACTGTTAATATCTGAAGATATAAACATTGATGGAGTTATATACATAGTGAATAAATACATATATTTTTACCCTCTGTCAGGCATCCTATCATGTAATAATAGTTTGGTATCACTCCATTCAGACTAGATATTATTCAAACCATAAAAGATAAACTCAGATTGTTACACATGGAGCTACAACCTGCAACTAGTTCCCAACCACCACATTTCTTTCCAAGGACTGCTGGAGTGATATCTAAAAACACCCACCATTATTTTCTACCAATAGCCTTAGCTTGTTCCTTGTGTTTGCCATCTCATTGAGAGAGAGAGAGAAAGAGAGAGAGAGAGAGAGATCACAAGGATGCAAAGAATTATGTTTGATATTGTTGGCCAGAAAATGGTTATGCAAGTGTGCCAATGCCACATGGGCAAAAATTTGGAGTTTCCTAAGACCTTAGGCATCAAATCAGATCATGTGACCAAATGAAAAGGATTTTTGGTTGTCTGTCTACCCACCAAGATAATATATATAGCCAATTTGTGAAGCATATGGTTTGTCCTTCAAAATGGGTTCTTTTTTCCTAATGAATAAGGACTTCACCACAATTTTAGCCATGACAACAGTAACAATGCAAGAACTCAAAGTGAAATTAAATGAACGAATATTAATCAAATAGAACAAATAATTACAAAACTTACAAAACCGGGCAAAACTTGATTACAGTACATCTACTATTAATAGAAACTTTAGAGAACAAAATAACAAATCAATTTTGAACATAGGTGATTAAAACTAAACTAAGATAATCCTATTGCAAGTAGATAGATTTGATTTAGGTTATTTGATCGGAGATGTGTTTTCCTTCATCGTGCTTCCCCTTCTTATAAACCCTCTCATTCAGTGATTTCCATGTCCTCTAAGATTGCCTATTCATGGTGGCTGGCATTGCTTCTTCTCTACATTCAAATCCAAAATTGCTTTCCCACAAGTCAACTCTTATGATCTCCATGTATTCTCTCTTTTCTTGTTTTCTCTCTACTACGTGGTTATCTATTTGAGAAGTCCAAAAACTCACATTTTATCTTAGGCCCCACTTGTCACATCAAACTTGTTTGATGTCGGATACACTTTTAGAAGAAAACATTCCCCCCCCGGTCTATTTGAATTTGAAAATTCATATAGAGGTTTATCATAACCGAAATGACAGGGATTGGAAGGCTACAACTGTTTCTCTTCCCAAGAGAAAACTTCTCACCTTCTTGATGTCTTTTTCGATATGGGTTTATATAAACCCTATTAGTCTGCCCCCTCTTCTATTCATCCTTCTTTCTTTTTTACTGATTTTTTGACTCCTTTTGGCTTATTCTTAGGCCCCACCATGGCATCTACTTACTCCAACATTCTTTTCACTAAGCCTTTAGCTCTTCAACTAGAAGTAGGGGTCCACTTCTCAAACAAAGTTTTCATCACCAATGAATATTCCAAAGCCATATCTTTGGAGCCTACCTTCTATACTTTCATTTCTTCTTTCATATCAAAGATATATCCCCTATTTCCCTCATAAATGCTCCATCTTAAATCTAATTCCCTTAAATGGGATAAATGGCTTACTTGTAATTCCTCTAAAACTTGGTCATGTTGTGACAAAATGGATCGGATTTGAGTTTACAACAACGTGAATTGAAATGAGAAAATAGCAAACACAAATGAACAATCACACAAACACCTTATTTAACGTGGTTGGTAAGATTTCCTACATCTACTAGCAAAGACTGTCAAGAACTTCTACTAAATCAGGGATTACAAAGAACAAAAGGTTTTTCCAAAACCTGAAAAAATGAAAACGCAAAGAAAACCCCAAAGAACTCTCCAAAACCGTTTTTCTCTCACTCACACCTACAAAACCTATAAACAGCCCTTTTATAGAGGCATGCATCACAAGAAAACCTTACACCATATTGTGGGCCAAACCCCAAAAATATCCCTCAAAACTGATTTGGTTCATTGAACCCAAATCGGGTTAAAATCTCAGTGGTTGCTTTTTGGATTGCACAAATGTGTTACACTTCGGGTTGTGTCTGGGATGAATTCGAGACAACTTCTCCACAAATTTTCTTCTTGTCTTGAATTCTACCAAGCCACATAAATGAAGTTCTTTACCATCTTCTCCACAAACTTACATAGGATTTAAAATCAATTTTTATGCAAACTAATTAAGTCTAAGAAGTCCTTTAACTTAATCACTGAAACTTCCTTTGTAGGCATATCTACTAAATTTTCAACACTTAATGTACACGTAACCATGTCTTTAAAACCATATTTGATAAAAGGACTAATTTTCCTCTTGGGCTACCATGATGCTGCTACTGAACTTCAATAGTTTTTGCATCCTGAATGGTGTCTAAAGTTGCATTCTCATGCCCTAACAAATGAGAAGAATCACACTCTACCTCCACCTTGATACCCATACTTAAATCTTTCAAAATTTTCTCATTCTGCTTGCTTGGATATAGCATAGCAAATAATCAAAAGTAACATATCTGTGTTTCTTTACAAAAAACACAATGCTCACAACAGTCTAATTTTTTAGTCTTCTCACTACAAAACAAACCTTGCTTACTCAATTTTGTCAAACCTCTTCAACTCATGTAATAATCCATATATGCCACAATTGTGTAGAGATAAATTAGGATCCATTGTAAAAGACACAACTGCTCTAATTGTACTATTGTTTCCTAACAGAACATAAGGGTCCCAACCTTTCTAGTTTTTAGAACCACTAAGGCACCTTTCATAATCCTCATGGATTTGTTTCAATACTGACTTTACACCCATTTAAGTCTAACACACCCAAAGAAATATAATTCTTCTCCAAATCTAGAACATGCAGAACATTTATCAACTTTTTGAGAACCTTATCTTGTATCTTGATTTTGATTGTCCCTATCCTAATAGTCTTGCATGTCATATCATTACTCATCAAGATAATACCACCATCAATTGAGTTTTAGGTGAAAAACCAATACCTGTTAAGACACATATGATAAGAACAACCCAAATCAAGAATCCATTCATATTGAGAACAATCATCCATAACAGTCATAGATAAAATCATGTCAGCATCTAAATCTTCTTCTATAGTGCCAGTTGCAACCGAGAATTTATCTTTTCTTTCATCATTTTCTTCAATCTTAGGAAAATTAGTTTTAATGTTCCCTTTCTTATGGTAATAATATAACTCCACATCCTCATAGGATATAGATTAATTTTTACCAGATCCTTTTTCCTTTATCCTTCCATGAATAACCAAGCCTTTATCCTAGACATCATTACTAGAATCATGTTTTTCTCAATTCCTTTGAAAGACGGGTTATAGTAACTTCTTCTAAATCAACAGTATCTTTGCTATAGAGTAGAGTAGTAATGAGATGCTCATATGATGAAGAAAGCGAAGACAACAAGTATAAGGTCTTATCTTCATCCTTATTCTTTGAACCAATACATGTCAATTGACAAGTAATCTTAAATTCACTAAGACGATTAGATATACCCATAACTCATCTCATCTGTAGGTTATAGAGTTTCTACTTAAGGTAGAGACAATTCCTAAGAGATTTCATCATATAAAGGCTTTTAAGCTTCAACCAAACATTCACAACAAAATCTTCATGCAGAATATTGTACAACATCACATCCACTAGGCATAAGAGCATTACACTCATAGCCTTCAAATCCTAATCTTCCTAGTCGCTTTCAACATCTTAATAGGCTTCCCCTTCAATGCCTTATGCAAACCTTGTTAAATAAGAAAGTTTGTAACCTAAACTTGTTATAAGCCAAGGATGTTCCTTCCATCAAATTTCTCTACCTCAAACTTTCTAGTTGAAATTGTCACATCCATCACAAATCTCAAAACACAAAGAATCCTAACCTATAGCTCCAATACTAGTTTGTTATGAAAAAAACATATCAGATTCAAGTTTGCGACAATATGAATCAAAATGAGAAATATAGAAAACATAGAAGAAAACTCACAGAAACACAATATTTAACATGGTTCAACATGGAAAAAGATGATCAAGAACTTCTACTAAAACGAAGATTGCAAAGTATAAAAAGCGACTTTCCTAAAATCCAAAGAAACAATAACCTAAAGAACTCTCCAAAATCATCTTTATCTCATTCACACCTACAAAACCTGCGAATATACCTATTAATAGTGGTGTGCATCCCAAGAAAACCCTACACCATATTGTGGACCAAACCCCCAAAATACCCCTCAAAACTGTTTCAGGTTGTCGGATCCAAATCGGATCAATACATAAAGGTGCATGTAAGAGTGTATGTTGCATTTGTCAATTTAATGACAAAATGGAGAGTAAATGGTGTAAAGAGTGAATACACAACGAGTGTCTTATATGCATCTAAGTGTTATAAGTTAAAGTGTATTCAAAACCAAAGGTGCATGTTGCATGATACACATCATAAGGTGGAAGAGAAACTTAAAATGCAAGAGCCTCATACAAAGAAGGATGTGTACACTCTAAAGAATATTAAGGGTCGTCATTCAAATCTATACTTGAGCATACAGGTAAAATTAAGGTAAAATGGTATGGACTTAGACTTGACATAGGTGTGTTTAAGAGATTGAACCTGAAACCTAGAGAAAAATCTTCATATGGTTAACACAAATTAAAAATTTGAAGGAAAAATGGGACAAAAGATGCTTGTAAATAAGGTTTCTCGACCAGGTGGACCGATCCATACTTTTATGGACAGAGCTGGCCTATGCCGAGCCGTAAAAATATGGACCAATCTAAAGCCTAAGACCGAGCTGCAAAAATGTAGACCAATCTAGAGGCTATTAGACCTTGCAGCTTGTGGTCCAGAAAGTTCCAAACTGAGTTGCAAAAGTGCAAACCAATCTAGAGTGGATTAAGCTACATTTTTAAAGATATGAGGCTCAGATTGTTTGACCCTTATTATTAGGTATTGTACACGACTTTAGCACCTATAAAAGGATCTTTTGAGTCTAAAAGATAACAATTGAACAAGTGAAAGTGAAAGAAAAACCCTAGCATTCTATCTTTTTCCAAGAGAAGAAATTAGCTGGTCTTCTGAATACTAATAGATTTATATGAAGCTTGAGAATTTTCAATTACATCTCCAACTGATCTAATCTTACATATTGAAGGAGGAGGTTGTGAGTGTTAGGTTTCCTACCCATTTCGAAAAGCTCCGAGAGCTAGATCTAATCTTACATCTCTCTTAATGATTATTTCTTTGCATTTGATCTAATATCCACATCAGCTTTACAAGAAGCATTAATCTTGGCCCCATTTAACGAAGTTACACTTTCCTTCTAGAGGCATATATTATGATTGACATAGTCGCATTCACTTATTAAAAGAGGCATTTATTGTGGTTAATAGAGTCATATCATCCTATTAAAGAGGAATAAATATGTTCTATTAACAAAGTCAAATCAGCCTACTGAAGAGGCATTAATTAATAAAGTATATTATCCATTATTTGATTATCTTATGCTTCCGTTAGAGTCATCAAAATGAAATTAACCCTCGCTGTAGCCATTGAGGGAAGTAGACGCATTCGTCGGATACACTGTATGTGGGTAACTATGTTAAGGCTGTTGTAAAATTTTCCTTGTAATCATCAATATTTATTAATAAAATTTATAGGCTTAGTGAGGAGCTTTTTGAGAGTGAACGTAGGCCCTAGAGTGGCTGAACCACTATAAACTCTGTCTCTTGTGTATTATTTGAATTATTTCATTTGTTGTGTGATTATGTGATTGAAATAGTTATAGATTCACATTATTAGATGTCGAATGAGTTACATAAAATATCATTTTTGTATAACACATTGAGACAAATAAAGTTGCATGAAAAGAAGCCTTAGATCATAAAATTTAGCTTTGCTTAAATTCACCACAAAACACATTAAAAAAGGGGTAGATAAAATTTGGGGTATTTACATTGCTAAAATAAAATAAAAAATTTGAGCTAATCCTATTCATCCACTCCCTTTAGGATTTACTTAGATCTAGAATAGAAATTTCAAGGCATTCAGGTCACTCTCCAGATCACACAAACATGTTACATTTTGGGCTACTTCCAGGGTGAATTCGAGACAACTTCTCAACAAGCCAAAACTGGGTATATTGGGTTGATCATGTCCAAAAGGATTTTAGTCACCTTGAGGAAGAACTAGGTATCTTTAAAGAAATTCATCTTTTAAGATACAATCTGCTTCTGGATAGACTTCTCATGGTTGTAGCTTACTTCTAAAGTCTAGAATCAAATGATTTCTACCTCAATTGTGGTCAAATGGGACCAACCATCTTGGATATCTTTGCCCTAACCTCCTTTCATGTTGGGGGTGATAAAATAGGTGCTTTTCTTGACCAATACATCTCTTTTGAAGTTTTTGGAGCCCACATGGCATATGGTTCGTATATCATGGTCAAGATCGGTCTTCCAGAAACACCAGTTACTCATCAAGAGAATTATGTGTTCCTCCTTTCTTGGATATGCAGATATCTAGTTTGTGCATAGCCTAGCTAGATGACCAAAGAGTTCTATCACATAGCTTCAACACTTGTCTTTGACTGAAAGCTAGCCCTAGCTCCGTTCATTCTTTCTTATACATACAAAGATCATTGGGATATCTTCAGCCACATACTAAATCCATAAGGAGGCCCTTATTAACTCATTCTTTTTTAGTTATACAAGTGCTTCATCGATTCTGTCCCTTCAAAGTCATCTCTTCGACCACACTTGGTTTACTTGTCCAAAGGACATGACTGATGAAGCATTGTTCAAGAGAAAACAAGACATGTGGGTGACCTTTCTCACCCCTATGACCTCCATTTTGGAGGTCTAGTGGATAATAATCCATGAGTGGGTATTTATTTCTATGCCCCAAACCAATTCAATATATAGTTTGGTTATAATCAACTTATTCTTTCCCTTTCAACTTCGTTCATTCTCAATTTCCCACCTTTATCTCATCTAATATTCAAAGAAGATCGTTAAATCACTATTGTCAATCAGAAATACAAGGTAACATGAGCCTGATTTTCTCTCAGCCATTTGCTAAGTAATTCTAGCTCTTCGGTCATCTATAAAAAATGGTGGAAAAATATTTTTAAAGAATTGATCAAGCCTTCTATGGATGTCCTCCTTGAAAATCTCATTCCTAAAGACCCCAAGATCGGTTTACATCGATAATAGGTCACTTGGTTGAATCACCATCAACTTATTCTTGGCTAGACAAGCTCTAGCCCATTTCCAATACCAGTTGTTGCTAGTACCTCCTTCCAAATAAGAAGAAGATTAACCAAGCCATTCATTCCAGCCAAAGTTACAAGAGCTTTAGTCAAGACCTCATCTAGATGACCTCTCCCCAAAGGTAATAACCATAAGTTTATTTGTGCTTATTTTGGTAATTTTTTGTGTCTTTTCTAAGTTCATTTTCCTATATATCCCTCTTCCCTACCTCTATAGGACCAATTGCACACCTTCGAAGACTACACCTGGCTAAGGCACCATTGAAGTTCTCTTGAAAAGAAAGTTTGAATTAAACTTGCTTGCTTCTCCCAAGACCATTCTGTAGAAACTGAAATTTGGTGGCGAATGTATTAATAATATGACATTCGCCACATTTATTCCTGACGAATGAAAAATCACAACATCATTCGCCCAAAGGCAAAGGCTTGCATATACTTGCATTCGCCACCAAAATTGTGCGTGAATGCACTATTCATATTCGCTCACTATGGAAACCAGAAACTGAAATTCGACTTTATCTTCTTCTAAGTTGGTTATTTTGGATAGTCATGAGTCTTAAGAGTTTCCTAACCACTTAAGAGACTCAGGGAGGAAGATTTTTGCATAGAAGAATCGCCTATATCTTTGAAATAAAGATTAAAGAATCTCACTCTAACAAGAAGCCATGAAAGAGATAGAGTCCTTTCTCAAGGAGGACTCTTCTCAGACTCGTTTTTGTTGCTATAAATATCTCAAAAGATGCACGAGAAAGAAAATTTTGGAGAAGTCTTAGAAGTTTTGAAGACCCATCATAAGCTTAAGTAAACGTTGTCCTCAACATCCAGGTAAATTCTAGTCTATTCCTCTGAAGGTCCACAAGTTCACCTCTCTTCAAAAAGAGGAAAAACACGTCCATTATACCTTTGCTATTTCTCTAAGGAAGACACTATGGGAAGCTTAATGACGAATTAGGCTATGGGTAGGTAAATTTGCTAATATATGAGTAGTGAAGTTTATAATCATCCATATCAAATAAAGGAATATTATATGCTCTCATTCTCCTTCTCTTCTTTATATTTATGCAACTTCTTTCAATATAAGTTAAGAAACTTAAAGTTAGTCAGAGGTTTGTTATGTTAAACGACAGTAATTAACAAGTCCATTAGACTGGAAGTATTAGTCCCCACCTATAAAAATAATAAACTAGCTTCCTAAATGGCTAGGTAATTTATTCAATAAATTTCGTCTCATACACGACTCGAAATTTGGTGTTACACATTCCATCTCATCCAAAGAGCAAGAAGAAAGTCATTGTTTGTAAGCCTATCATCGTTCATGTTGATGGGAAAAAAGAATCAGAATCATAATCAGAATCAAAAGAAGAAGAAGAAGAAAGAGAAAGAGAAAGAGAGAGAAAGAGAAGAGGATTGTAGTGAAGATCATCTTCATTGAAGAAAAAGAAAAGCCAAGGCACTCCTCGGTTGTTTTCTAACATTGAATCTATTCCTTCGGCTGAGACACTCATACATGGCTCTCCCAATTTGTCTAGTCATTCAATATGCCCAACTTATAAGCTCCAAAACAATAGACCGACATTGCAGTTGATCCCTCCATTGAACTAGTTGATTTAACAAATCACGCTTTGTTTTTATCCTAGATTGATTCATCACCTTGAAGGGCTTGGGTGGATTTGAGCCTTGATTTTTAGTAAAACCTGAAACAATTAAGGAAATGAAAAAAAAAAGAGGAACCAGAGGAAGAAGGTAGTGGTCTTTAGCAGAAGAAGTATAATGGGAAGGAGCGGCCATCGGAGGAAAAATATCACAAGTGTTATTCGATAAACTACTAGCATAGGGTTTCTATCATGGAAGAAGATAAATCTGAATCCAAGAAGAAAGGGATTATTTTGGTAAGTAATGGTTAAGTTAAAACAAAGGGGTAATTTAGGTGTTGTACAAAATGATTTTTTGTTTTAAATTTTCCTTCATTTTTAAATATGGGTAAAATGGTAAATTGGCACTAATGTTAGGAAACTAATCAGAATCTTTTATGATAAGGAGTGTTTATATTATCAAATAATATAGGGGGAGACTCCAATGTCAGATAGTTCAATGGGAATTTCTGTAACTAACCCCAACAATAATTGTAATTAACCCTGGCAATAATTATAACTTATGTGAAATGCCAAAAAACCCTAGCACATGCATCAAGCACATTACATATGTTACCATTAGAAGAACATAAACAGTCCTAGTGCTATGGCCCACATCAACATCAATCATGCCATTTCTTCAATTGATTTATAGTCTGTCTGGCAGCCATCTGTAATGTAATCATTTCATTTGAGTTTCTCAAGGCATTTGTAGCCATGAGGTGATGGTTTGTAATGAACTCATTCA
>JAOXJP010226614.1:0-11455 GCA_025762735.1 Platanus orientalis | reverse complement strand
TATATTACCCTTAACAAGATGTGCAAGTTACACCATTTTAAGGATGGTAAATTTTCTCTTGATGCCCAAATTAGATTTTTTTCATTAAGTGTGAAACTGAAAAGGTGTTTATGAGCCAAAAATTCGCTAAGGTATATGAAAAGTTTGTTGCACCTGATATGAATTTTGTGAGTATATTTATACAAACCCTCACAAGTCAAACTCGTCCACTAGGGGTAACCTAGGGGTTTAAGGGCTTACTACATATGCTAAATGTAGTTGAGAATTCCTGTGAAAATGGCAATTAGGTTTTGATTTTTTTCTTATTTCTTACTTTTATTTTATTTTATTTTTCAGTTTGTTTCCTTTTGGATCATGTAGATTGCTAGGGACTAGCAATATGTTGGTTAGGGTGTGTGATAATTTCTTAAAATTACATAATTATCATAATTAAAATAAGTATTATTGTATTTATTTTATGTGTATTTATATTATATTATCTATTTTCTCTTATAGGATCTAAAGAAAAGCCCAATTGAAGTTTGAAGCCTATCAGCAAGGCCTACCAATGAAAATGATGTCAAAAGATGATGAAGATCACCACCAACTGATCCAATCAAGTGAATATTAAGCATCCAAGGGAATTCAAGGGTTAAGATTGATAGAGGATGATGATTAGACATTGGACCAGCTCACTCATGGGGAAAACAAGTCAAAAACATGTGGGGCCCATGAGTAAAAAGATCTTCACTTCATGCTTATTTTAGAAAATTCGCTAGAAAAGGAGTTTTGAGTCGTGTTCGATATTTTGGCCATAACTTTTGAATCAAAATCAGATTAAAGCAAGGCTGGTGGGGTTGAAAAGATGATTCAATTCTTTACAAATTTGTAATTCACGATTGGTTTCCAATTTGAAAGAGTTCAAGGTAAAAAATAGAAGACAAAATTGAGCAAATTTGGAAGGATATGAATACGAAAAATTCAGAGATTTTTTGGCCTCTTTCACTTTTTCACTATAAAAGGGGTGTGCCTATGCATGAATTTATCACTTCTTCTTCTCTATTTTTTTTTTCATTTTTAAGGTTTTAGTCTTTTATTTCCATAGCTTGTATTGAGAAAATGATGGGCTAAAGGCCAGACCAAGGTTGGAGGTGAAATTTAGTCATTTGTAATTTTATTTTGGATTTTAATACAATATTTGTTATATTGGATGTTTTATTTATTTATTTATTAAATGTTTAAGTCTATAAACTCTTTTTGATTTATTGTTAACTCTAGGTACGATAAATGCTTAGAAAGTCCTTGTGACTTGTTAACAAATTACATAATTGTTCTAAACATTCAATTTTACAATTATTTCTTATGTTTTAACGTTGTGATCATCTAGTTAGGTAAAATCTTTATTTGATTCTAACTGTGATAATTTGATAAAAAAAAAGTTACAAGTTATTAGATGGATCTTTGAAGCCCTATATCTATTTCATATAGTTTTCATATTTTTACATTATTGCTACTTCATACTATAGTGTGGAAACCTGAATCAGATTTCTTTTTTTTTTTCTCTCATCTGTAATCTTTATTTTTGTTTCATAAGTCAATCCTTGTGGATTCGCTCTTGTAATGTACTACAAAACTTGTATAATTGCAAGTAAAATTACCCTGAATTTTTGGTTTATTAAGTTGGATCATTAGTCTAGGTGTAACAATGATCACTCATTGACTATATTAGTCCTTTTGATTATATTGACTCTATAGATTAGATTGGCCCTCCACTTAGGGATTTTCAATGTGATTTGGACCTATTGGTTACTTGATTATATTAATCACTCTGATTCTTTCGAATTTATTGATCCTATTGATTATATTTCCTTGATCATATGTGTTCAAATGATCATATTGGTTTCCAATATTGTATTGATCCAATTAGATATATCTGTTTAATTTATATACCCTTCACTAGGGGACAAAGAGCAAGCCATGTGTCCTCCGCTTGGGGGATAAAGAGCAAGCCACATGCCCTTCGCTTAGGGACAAAGAACAATGCATTTGCATCTCACCATGCATTACTCTACTTTGGTGACTGATTTATTTTGATTGACTAGCACCCACTTTGGGTAAATCTATTAATTGACTTTGTTTCGATTGGTAGCCTTCGAATAATTCTGTATTGACATTGTTATGTTTGATGCCCATTTGAGTAATTTCATCTACATATTGTATTGATTAACGCCGTCTTGTGTAAGTCCAAATTCTATCATTGTATTAATTGAAGCCCAACTGGGTGAATTGACTTACGTCATTAACTAGATTGTGCCTTTGAATAAATTGTATTGATACATATCAAAATTGTGAAGATCCAAATTTTAATGGTTACATGGCTAATTGAATTGAATGTCTTATTATATGGTTATGAAATGCTTTCACCTAGGCCTATGATCTATTGTTACCCAAAACATAGTAGGAACATGCATACCTTTTATATTGAATGAATGAATCATCCATGACATCATATTTCTTTGCTTATCTTCCGTTTTTACGAAATCATGCATGTTTCATTCGTATTGGCATTATCTTCATATTTCTATATGTTGTTCTGTTTCCATTATATGCTTATTGGCCATTATTGCTTGTAGGGCTATGAACTCACCCATCCATAACCATTTTTCAGACATGGTATGAATGGACGTCATGAGAACAAAGGAAAGTGGACAACGTTTGACCTTATTGTTGGGCCACTTACTTTATTAGTCTTTGTTTATGATTTGATGTAGTTTGGTACTTTGTCCATTAAGGACTATTGGAACTTGAAAGAAATGTAATATTTTTGATATACTTTAATGACTTTTAAACTTTGAGAATAAGATATTGTACTTGGTTTAGGTGAAATTCTATCCCCGGTATGATCCTAGAGGGGGGTGAATAGGATCTACTCAAATTTTAAATTCATTTGGCCCAATGTATAAGTATGCAATCAAAGAATGAATTAAACAATGTTGATCACACACACATATGATGATGTGTGGGATTTCTTTTAATGAGTGTTAATATCAGTTCATAGTTAAAATTAGCATAGTGAATTGTGATCAACAAATGAGTGCTATGTGTGCTATATGATTAATTCAACAACTGTACTGATAGATAATGAAATACTTGCACCAAAGTTCAACAATGAAATTAAAAGAAATTTACCACAAAATCATGAAACCATGGAACACAAATTTTATAGTGGTTTAGCACTTGCACCTATGTCCACTTTTCAATACCCACAATGGGGTGTGTTGATTTTTATTAATAGTTAAACTAACTATTACAAGCTTAATCAACAAACTTACTAATCATGCTTTGTTGAGCACATGCTCGCTGTAATGTCTCTGAAGGAGGTGATGATGTGCACCTAGTGTCTCCAGCAAGTGCTTCACGTTCGGTGTCTCCAGTGGATGTCCTAAAGCAGTAGAGGTTATAGTTTGAATGTGGTGCTCAGCCTCTCAATATGAAATTGTGATAATGTTCTTCACACCTTGTGGAGAGCTCTTCACAACGGATTTTCCAAGTGATGGAACTTTCTCTCAAAGGGCCTCATGAAGGATTTAAGAGCCTATCTTGTTGACTTGGTGTAGAATTTTACTAATGAAAGACTCTCCAAGTCATGCACACACTCTCTTTAAGTAGATTTCCCTATATTGCTCAAGAACACCTCACAAGGGCCTGGTTTCAAAGAGTTTTTCTTTACTGGATTTCTCAAGGTTTCATTCAAATAACATAGGAGGTGTTAAGCTTGTTTTCCAAACAAGTATTGGCTTTATAGAACCAATTCTAAGCCATTTGAACCATCAACGGTTAAAAATATGACTGTGAGAAATTTGGAAAATTTCGACCAATCGAAATTATATTCGATCACTCAAGCATCACTCGTGCTTCTCTCGAGAAAAAACCCTCTTAGGTGTCTCTCAACATGAGCGCTCGAAAATATTTTCAACCGCTCAAACTGGTTCGAGCACTTGAAATTTTTTTCAATCTCTTGAAAATCCCCTACTATATTTTTTAATCTTTTTGGCATTTGGGATTGTGGAGCTTTGAACCTAAGAATCGTTTTTGGTCTTCTATGTCCTCCTAGGATCCACAATGGTGCATTTGGGGATTTTGATAGCACACACACATCCAACCACTTAGCCTTTTAATATATTACTTGTTATACCTCTTTGGCATTGAGTGATTGATGCATCGGGGGCCCCTTGCATGATGTCATCTTGACTTGAGCAACACTTGAACCTCATTTCCTTGGTTTTGGTGGTCTTCACTCATGACTCTCATAGGCTCTCATATACATTGAACATTTTTCCTCTCACAACCTATACAACACCCAGACTTGGAATGAAATTAAAAATGCAAACATATTTTACATTTGGTACATGGAAATCTTACATGTTTGACAATTTAGAATGGAACTTTGGTGAGAGATATATGTGAATGTTAGTTTTCCGCTGCACTTGATGTATATTTGCTTATGGTCAAAATTTGCTGCACAGGTAATCATTTGATTAATGTTTGGAAATGTACTTCCCATTGCAACTAGTATATAAGTGAATGACTTGTATGTCATGAAATGAATCTAAGATAAATGAAATGTAAGAAAAAAAAAAGCAAGAAGAAGAGACCATGATAAAATATGGCTAAGATATGGATTGTCTAAATTCCACGATCCAAATCCCGGGTGCTTATGGGTAATTATATAAATCCGGGTTCGGGGCATGACACACTCTCTCTCACTAAAAAACCACTCAATCTCTCCAAAAGCTTAAAGCCCTAACCGACCAAAATACACACACACACACACACACACACACACACACATATATATATGAATTTTTCCTTCCATGAGTGAAACTCGTTTTTGCGGTCTAGACATTCAATCAATCAGGCTATCTTCGATTGATCGAAATACATCTTGTCCAATAACCCATTTTGCTCGATCGATACAGCCATGTTAAATTAATCTAATGTTTTTGTTTGATAGATCCAATGTTTCCTAATTCAAATAAACCCCATCCTATTTAATTGATTGAGCCCCCTTCAATTGATCGAACAAGTCTACCCAACTTGATACACTATCTTGATCCCTAGCTTACATCTCCTTAGTTTATCCATAATATCAGGATCCACAACTAATAATCTCCCACTTTGAGCTTGATCACAACCTTCTTGGATGACTACCTACTACACCTATGATAAGACTTCTTCCCCTATGAAATTCTTTTGGCTCTCCTCGTCTTCATGATTAAAGACCCACTAAAGCTTTGCATAGCTTTAGTTTCTCTATAATGACCCCCTTTGTAAACATGTCTATAGGATTATCACTTGTGTAAATCTTCTCAGTCTCAACTTGTCTTCCAGGAGTAACCGTATGAAGTGATACCACTTGTCAATGTTCTTGGTTTTGGCATGAAAGGCTAAATTCATTGCAAGATGAATCTAACTATCACTGTATAGTTTATTGTCCTCTTGTTTTGTATCCTCATTGAGCATTTGCATGAATGAATAAATATTTGCACGAATGTAATTCTACATGACTATATAAGTGCATGAATGAATAATTGTTCATCACAATCACGCACAACACCAAAGTAAGGAGTGCATGATTGATGTGGCTCCTCCATTTATGATTAAAGCAAGGAGTGTCATTCATGCAACTCACTCAAGCCAGCAATCACAGGTCAAGCCTGGTGCATCAGATGAGTTACCAGATACACCAACCATTGCTGGAGATGAAGGTTGGAGTATCCGAGAAATATTTTTTGAGCCTAAAATGTTTAAGTCAATACCAAATTTCACGAAATTAATGTCAAGATGATTGTATCATCAAGGGAAAGCTTCCTATCCGAACATATTTGAGAGTTTGGGCTTGAAGACTCACCGAGTGATAAAGGAAGTACATGAGTTCAAGAAAGTTCAAAGAAGAGCCTTCTCACATTTCAAAACACCCAAAATGGTGTTGGGTTGATCGACAAAGAAAAAGAAAGTTATAAATGAAGAAAGCTTTTGGTTGTTGGATGCGAAGTCATAAAACCAAAAAACTTGTGGATTTGACAATGGTGATTTCTAAAAGGCTTTGAAAATACTTAAGGAAGAAGAACACCAATGCTTTATACCCATTGGGGTATTATAGTCCATTCACTTAGAATTTGAAAAGACATGAAAAACTTAAAGGGTAAAAAGGACTTTTCATTCATTAGCTATGTGAAGGGCAGAAATGGAAAATCACAAAAGTAACTAAAGAACTGTGCATCAATCACATTCTATAAATCATGATCAATCTCAAAAAACACATCATTCCATTTAATGCCAAGACACATTTTCTAAGGGGACAACTATTGAAGGACTTTGCACAATTGAAGTGGGACAAGTCAATCACGTGCCATGAGAGATATAGGTGATTGACACTAAATCATGTCCTCTTGTGAGAGATATAGGCGATTGACCCTAAATTATGTCATGAGAGAAAGTGCGATTGACATTGGAATTAGATCCAAGTCCTCTCATGTCCTCATGGTCTCTTCCCATAAAGAGCATTTTCTCAAATTTATCATTTCCTTGTCCTAGCATGAAAAGTGACTTCCTCTTGTCTTCCTCAAGCTCTTTGATTTTCTTGAAGTACTCTAAGGACTTCCTTCAATTCCATATCTCTTATGAGGTTTTCCTTCCTCATATTCCTTTATTCTTTAATTTGTTGTTATGAATTAACAACGGAAAAAATATAAGTGAAGCATAAGAAAGACAATATCTCAAGTGAGGGAACCAATGTCCCAATGTAGAGAATGACTCTCAACTAACCAAATTACTAAGTATATGGTCTCTACTCAATACCAAGGGAGTGTGTGAATGCCTCTAATGAAAGCAAATATGCAAGTAAATCATACAACTAAACATGGCCTCTAGAATAGGAAAATATAAATGAGGTTCATAAGAGTTTTATCTCTTGGAATGGTTTTCCAAGGATTCACATGTAGAGTAGTAGTATAGATATACAATAAGCAAAAGTTAACCACAAACTACCTACAATGTAAACAAACTCCAAAATATAAACAAAAGATTTACCCCAACCTTTTAGGTTGGGAGTTTGTATGTTTGGAGATGTAGGAGCACAATCCTTGATCTTCCTTCACTCTTCTCTTGCAAAGGAACCCTCCTTTGTGGCCACAAGAGAGAGACAATCACTCTCTTCTTCTCTTTTAGAAGCTTGGAAGCTTGAATGAAAGTGTAGAGAGAGTTGATCTTGTAGAGTTTTTCTTCTTGCTCAAAAACCCTTTTCTTTTCTTTTTGCTAATCCCCTTGGAAACCCTTTTCTAAATCCCTTGAATTCTTAGGTTTAGAAAGAAAAAGTTACCTTTTATAGTTGGGAGGAGTATCCGTGGCCTTAGGATAGGCATAAGGCAAATAAAGAGACATTTTAGGCCTTTAAATGAACCAAAACCAGGTTCAAATTTTAAAAAAATCGTCTTAAAATTTTATGAATTTTTTTCCCAAAAATGCCCTCCAAACCGATTTGGCTTTTTGAAATCGGTTTAGGTTTTGGACAATTTTTCAAAACTCATTCCGAAACCGGTTTGGCCCTATGAGTTTGGACCTTGACTGAGAGAAATTTTGGTCAAAATTCGTTCCTAAATCGATTGCGCTTTTCGTAATTGATTTGGCTAAATCAATTGCAAAAAGCACAATCAATTTCAAAATATTTGAAAAGATTGTTTTTAGCCCATTGTTTTGATTACTCGTGGGTTCCAAGTAGACATCGAGATCAAAAGTTATGACCATTTTAAGTTGAGATGTCCATACCCACTTCTTGGCTCATTTTCTAATGGGGGGTTTTTGAGCAATTGTACATAGGGTCATACGTTGATCTTAATGCCTTCCTAGGATCAAACTTTGGTCTTTGGGGGTCTCCTAGAGTAGCCACACAATACCTATTTGGTTTTATACCTGATTTACCTTTTGGGCTCAATGATGGTGACTTGGCTCTTTCTTGGTACTTCTCTTTGACTCTTCTTGAGTTCTTTGCTTGATATGCCTTAGTTTGTAGCACTTGAACCTCTTTCTTGTCATAGTGATGGTCTCCACACTAGACACTCATAGACTCATTCATTATACATAACATTCATAGCCTACCACTTAGACTTGGAATGAAATTGACAAATTACATAATGACTTAATAATGTCATTCATCGCCAAAGTGTGCGATTGTAGCTAAATCTACTTAAATGCACATACCAAAGTTAATTGTGATTGAGGTGAAAAATGTCATTCACGCACCACAAAACCAAGAGTTTGGTTTCAACTCTAACTCTTCTAATAAAGGTTATTTTGTACAGCCACAACATCTACAAACTCCTTGAACACTTAGAAGACCAATGGCAGTGCAATCTCGTATAAAAGAAGCTCCAACATGTACATGAATGAGGAACAATACATCCTCACTCCAAGAAGGACTCTAAAAGCAATGATGAAATTATTTCTCATATGGACTCTAACTCAACTCGTCCAACATCTATATAAACTATAAAAGAGCATGAAATCAATTCTCTTTAGCTCTTTGATATTTTGGCTATTGCTTTTAAAATGTTGTTTTTAAGTTCGAGGTGAGTTCTTCATCTTCGTTATCTTCTTTAAGTCTGTAAACCAACAAACATCTCTCTTCCTAGAAGGCTGCAAGTCCATATTATCTCTGCACAACCCTTTGAAGAAGACAACAAAGAAGCTTGAACCTTGAAGATGCCTATGGCTAGGTAAGATGTAATATTCAGTTTGGTTCTTGTAGCAAGCTTGTAAATGAATATACTATATATCAATAAATTTAAAGTTTTATCCCCTTCTCTTTTTTTTTAATCTATGCAAATTTAATTGTTCACGTTACAATTTGTGCAAATTGAAGAAAATCAGAGATTGGCTTGCTAATAGTTGTAATTAACAAGTCTATTCAGAGATTTGAAATAATTGTTCCCCCACATAAAATAATAAACCAGCCCTCTAAAGGCTAGGTAATTTGTATTATCAAATATTTACTGTTCTCCCAAGAGCAACGAAATTTGGTGTTACACCAATGCACATTTCTTTAGTTGTAATGACATGAACCCAACACTACATGGTAACCCAATCTGTCAAAACTACATGGCACACATGCCATTCAGCATCACTTACTGACATCCTCTGAGCCACTCTCATGAGCCATTAAGATGTTTGTCTATAAGCCTTTTTCTGAATGTAACTCATTGCTTCATGGTTGTCCATCATACCAAATACTTCATCATCAGTTGTGTTATTCACATCATCTCGATGCTAGGCAAGTCTTATAACCAGCCACACATGATAGACGTCAACAGACTCTGTAGCAAGTAATCTTCTCGCTACTCAGAACCACAACATCGTGCCTAATAGCTCATCTATATCCGAGCAATCCATCTCCCAATGAGACACCAACCCAAGCTAGCCAACCTGATCAACTTGACTCTATGCATCATCAAGCACGCTCAGATACAAACTATATCAGATGTCACCTTATAACGTTAATTGTTGCTCTAATACCAACTATAACAACAAGATTTTTTTTCTCTATCACAATCGTATGACACCGCGACCATTACCTAGCCAAGGTCAACCTTATAGCTATTTAAGTTCTTCTCTGAATCATCAACATGCCCCATATGCACTGACAAGGATTCTACTCACCAAGAGCACTATCACATCAAGCACACACTTGACTAGCCCACAGACTACTTCCTTGCATAGCCACGACGCTAGTCCTGCTTGTAAGGTCTCTCGTGTCATCGCTGCTTGTGCATTCGACTAATTAATCACCTCGACGCCCATGTCGTGCCATCAAAGTGCATCTTAAATGACAACGAAGTTCACTAAGATTCGCTTGTAGCATTGAAAGCACAACACACCTACATCATATTTTCGAGTTGCTGCTTGATCCATTAAGCACATCGATAACCATGGCACATTATGAGATCACCATGCCATTCCATGCAAGACATCGATCAGAGTCTTGTCATGCCACCACTATAGCTGTTCAAGGCTAAGCAAAGATTTTTCCTAGCATAAGGACCAGGCACACCCGTGCACAAGGTCATGAGATATCCCACTCGACTGCTTGTGTGCCGCCACTATCGCATAGCCTATGCTAGTAGCGCCCACACATTAAGCCCCCATCCTCCGATGGACACGCAATGTTGCCCACTCCTAGGGCCCCGAACATTTTCCCATGAGGGAACTCAACCCCTATAAAAACACTAGGCAACAATGTTGTGTGTACCTAGAGCTGCCTGAACTCATGTTGGGAATGCCTTTGCTAGTTTAAACTTATGTGGGTTAAGAGCATGTCTGATTCATGTATACTGTCCGTCGTGCCAACCATGCATTGACATGACTCCTATCCATATCAAGGGTTTGGATGTCTCTCAACACCCACCCCTCCTCAAGGTATACACTAAGCTTTTCAAGGATTGCCAAAAGGGAACATCCACCTAAGAAAAAAAAAAACAAATCATACTTTATTATTTATAATACGAACATCAGACAATATTTATGGAAATGGCATTGTGCTACATGTTAGGCTGCCATGTTAACACACATGCCAAGACATGGCTGTGATAACATGCACATGCTAGCAAAGGATTTGGAGGTACATTTTACACTTGACATGTGTATATTATGGAGAAATTACTTAATGGTCATAATAATACTTTTTATGGCCTAGTTGACTGCTCATAGGTCATCTATACCTGCTCTTGAGTGACACATTAAGAACATGTGATCCAGGTGTGATATGAACAGTTGTAAGAGGAATAATAGCATAATCACATAAACCCTAAGCAATTGTTGGACCTACAAGCGCTTGTGAGCAAGTTAGGTTTTTGAGCACTTGGATACGTGAGCAAGTGAACTCACAAGCAAGATAGACATTAAGCCCATAGATACCAAAACATGAAATCTATGAAACCAAAAGTCTGAAACGGTTTTGAAAAACACCCAAATTTCTGTGTAAAATCTGATCGGGTGGCTATGTTTGAGCCAAAATAAAAGTGGGACCCAGATGTCGTTTAAGACGAGCATGGTTTTAAAACTCAGACGATCTGGGATCGGATCGTCCAATCCAGATTGGGATCGGACAGGTCCGGTCCGATTTCTACCTGTAGATTGCGACCCTGCTGGGATTGTCCGATCCCAGTCTTGGATCATCCGATCTGGGGCTAGATCGTTCTGGATCGTCCTGGATCGGATGATCGAAGATTGGGATCGTCCGATCCAATCTTAGAACCCCCCTATATTGATAATGAGGGGCTAACCCTCTACTACCTTTATAATAGAAGGGTAGATTAAACTTCACAAACCCATTACCTAGAATAATGAATCATATATTATTTTTGTTTATGTGATTTTGTCTATAGTTTAGTTTTTATGCATTGTTATATATAATACTATTGGA
>JAOXJP010226613.1:0-11455 GCA_025762735.1 Platanus orientalis | reverse complement strand
AGACCCAAAAAATGGGTCTTTTGAGACCTAGTTTTGATGAATATTTGATGATTTTATTTTGAATTTTCTATGCATGATCTGAAGCTCAAATTTTTATATGATATTCATGTATATATCCCCTACCGACATGCTTAATTTCATAATTCTTACAAAACCCTAAGGGCTCCAAAATTGAGAAATCCAGCTGTTGGATTTTCTCCCAATAACTAACGGCTGATTTTTAATTCCTTAAAAATCAACCATTGAATAAATAGGCGTCAGGAGAAAAATCAAGCATTGAGATCTAGGACCCACCCCAGAGAGTCCTAATTCTTCTTCAACACTATCCTATGACCAAATTAGCCTTTGAAGTTCAATCCTGTGCATGTACACCTTTGTGAGCCCTTATTTCTATCCCAACGCCTAAATTTAATTTCAGGCGCTAAGTTTGGGTTTAAAAATCATGTCTTCCAAAATTTAGCTAAGTGTAAGTCCACCCTAAGGTCAGTCCATGGACCCAGGAGAGACCCTACCCCTCTGGTCCCTACTTTGGCGGCCTAAAACCCTAAATTGGCAGTTGGTTTTCTACTCAATGCCTAAATTTCCCCTAAATTAAAATTCAGGGGTTGAAAATTCAGGCGTCAAACCAAAAAACAAGCATTAGGCCTATAACAGATGATCATATGGCCTACTTTAGGAGATCATATCTCCATGTGGCCTACATCCAAGACCTTTAGGGTTACACAGTGCAACCCTAGGAAACTTCCCTTAACCCAAACCATGGGTTCCCCAGTGCTAGAACCCACCAAACCTTCCCAAAAGATTGCACCAAGGTGTTGATCTGATAAGTTTTTCTAACGCCTGATTTTCACCCTGAATTAAAATTCAGGCATTGAAAAATCAGGCGTTAAGCTTATATGACAAAAAATAATAATTTCTTTCCCTTTGTTTCCCTTCCATTAGGGTTGACACCCAACCTTAAGGGACTAACCAATGAGCCATTTAGAGGGGTCCACCATCACTCTAAAGACTCAACCCAAGAGGGGTTTCCTGTAATTAGAATAGGATAAATTAAGGAATAGTTTCTGGACTATTCATAAGCCAATGCCTGATTTTCATCCTGAATTAAATTCAGGCATTGAAAAATCAGGAGTTGAGAGTAAAATCAAGCGTTAGGCCTAAGAAAAATCTAGCAATCTTCCAAATCAACATTAACATAGCATGGGCATTGGTATAGAACTAAAACTTGTATGAATGGGAGAAGCCACCCTAAAAAGGCAGGTATTTGGGGTGCCTAACACCTTCCCTAAATGCAACCAAATAACTTGCCCTAAATCTCAGGAACACAGACCAGTATTAAGAGTTAAACCCTAGACCTTCGGGTCTAGACTTCTCCTCTTCCTTGAAGAGGAGAACCAATGTCTAACTCCGTTGGTTAAACCTCGAGTTGGTGGCGACTCCAAGCAAAGCCAACCCTCACACAGAAAGGGGGTTGGCCTCGACTGAAGTAAGAGAGCCGAAGTGGGTGCCCCACATCCACAAGCTTGAAGTTACTTCTCAGGTTACCTACATACTTGACTTTTAGCATAAGTGATTTTGAAAACATTGTTTTGTCAAGATCAAGCCACTCATAGTTCTTTGATTATAAGGGTAAAGAAAGCAGAAAAATATTTTTTTTCAAAAGTGACTGGGCCTGAAGCTATCTCAAGTTGCCTACGTATCCCTTATAGGTGCACAGGTCAAATGCTTTGACAATTCATGAGTCGGTATGGATCAAGTCTACGTAGTACTTTTTACATAAGGGTGAAAAGAAAAGACTAAAAGCTTTTGAAAATATCGACAAGAGTGGGATAAAGTCAGCTATTCCTGGCCTTTTTTCTCAATCATTTAATCCATCACCTGGTCCTGGTCTTCTGCTATGGTGGAGTTGATTTGTCTAGTTTGCTCTACGGCTTCTGTGGGTACCCATGTTTCCAACGTGTTGACCTGGCCAGGGTCAAGCTCATTTAGGTCTAAATCTCTGCTCGCAATAACTGATTGCCACACTTTCATGACATCTCCTGGAATAAAGAGTAGACTTAAAGGAGTTGAGTTATCCTCCCTATGTTCTGAGATGTTGGCTGTTGGACTTTCCCCAACCTTAGGGACAGACGACTTAGAGCTAAGCGAATGGGTGTGAGGAGCAGCCTCGAGATGGTAGGTAGAATGATGATTGATGATTGGAGGTGAAATAATGACGAGTTCACATGTTCTGTGCTGAGCTTGGATGGTATTGTTTGAGATGATGGTTCGGTTGCAAGGTATTGTAAGTCTTAGAGAGTTCAAAAGCTTATACAAAATGTTATACGGTCTTGCGACCGACTTTCTTGTTCTTGTTCTTCTTAAATTGGTGCTTGATGCGAAGTTTGAACCCTAAGCTTGCCTTGTATGGCACTATGATGGCTTTGACGGGGTTCTTTCTTCCTTAAGAATGTTTGCCTAAGCCTTTGTTTGTATCAAACTTCATTTTGGCCATCATATTGAACTTAGGTGGAAGTATTTCAACCTTCCTTTTTAGTTCTTCTACTTTTTTCTCTATATGTACAACCTCAAACTGATATGAGGTGAAAGTTTTTGGAGCCTGTAAGTTCTGGACTCCCAATATCTTCTGCCCTATCATTGTGATGATATTTGTGTCTACTAGTACTGTAATGACCTCGTCATTGATGCTGAATTTGACTTTCTAGTGAAGAGTGGAAGGGACGAAGCCTACTTGATGAATCCACAGTCTTCCCAACAACATTGTGAAGGAGGATGGTATGCTCAGCACTTGAAACTGAACTTGAAACATTCTCCCTTCTATCACCAGGGGAATGAACACTTCTCCTTGACTGCGACTAACTAAATTGTCGAAGGTCCTTATGTCTAGGGGTTCGGTTTCACACAGTCTGAGGGAACTCCCAATGTATCCAGTGTATCCTTAGTGCAGATGTTCAAGGTGGACCAATTATCTACCAAGATAAGGGGGATGCACATGTCGAAGTGGCCGGCCGTGATGTAGATGGCTCGGTTGTGTACGATGTCGCCCTCGGGGATCTCATCCTCTAAAAATGTGATGAGTCATGGTGTTGATACTCTGGCCACCATGTTTTCTAACTTATCTGGTGTGATTGAGGCGTCCATAAAGGACTTTCTAAATATATTCATAAATCTTTCTTTGTGTTGCTCTAATGTCAACAATAGGCATAAGATAGAGACCTATGCTGGTGTCTTGGATAATTGCTCGATAAAAAATAGGTGAGACTTCCGAATAACTGCTTTTAAAATCTCATTCTCTTTCTTTTTCTTTGCCTCTCTAGTCTGTTTCTGTACCTCTTTCTCCACTTCTTCTATCATATTTTCTATCCCTTTATCCTCGGGATGCAGATAAGTGACTGGTTTATAAATCCTACTTGATCGGGTGGTGAAGGCGGTGCGCTCTTCCAACTCGTCTTTTGTCAATTCTGGATCTGCCACTTCTCCGACTAGATAGCCCAAAGGGACTCGATTAAGTAGAAATTGTATTCTTATAGGTAGAGGGATGTTGATGACTTGGTGAGGGGATGAAAGGTCAGTGAGCTGGGCATATAGTGATGGTGGTGGGATGATGTGGGGTGATGATAATGGATCACAAGTTGTTGAACCTTCCCCATACATATTAATGTCAGGGGAAAGAACTGTAACAGGGCTATTTGTGGCTGTTTCCCACATGTGTGCGAGCAAGTGCACATATTTGGGAGGGGGAATAGGCTCGGGGAAGTGTCTGTTCAAGGTGGACACTTGGTTAGTGTCGGGCAAGAAGATGATTTTCTTGGGCTCTAAAATCTTGGTGATGTAGCTAAAAGGATTGAATTGGGTGTCGATGAGACCGATCAGTGGTCCAGGAGTGGATTTTGGATGAAATTTTAGTTTGATGGAGGATTGGTGGTTAAGGGGTCAAATGATACCTTACCCTCATCAATCAGGTCTTGGATGTCATGCTTTAAATGGAAACACCTATCGATGGTGTGACCTAGGGTTTGATGGTATTCACAATGCTTCGCTTGGTTATAGTGGTAGGGTAGGGGGTAAGGTGGAGGTCTCGGGTTAATAAGTTGTAATAACTTCTTCTTGAGGTATTCCATAATGTACTTGCAGGAGTATGGCAATGGGGTGAATTTTCTCTTTTTCTTTTCTTCTTTAGGTGCACCCGAGTATCTGGGTTGGTAGAACTGCTGTGTTTGAGGAGGAATGATATGCATGGCTGTAGGGTAGTTATGGATTGGCTGTGGCAGAGGTAGAACATGACAGCTATTCTGACTGGCCAGAGGAACTTCGATGGCTTGAATAAAATTTGCTTCTAGCCGGGTGACTACTGCCTTTTCTGGCACAGTTTTGGAAGAACTAGCAAGGACGAGAGATGCATCTTGTACCAAACCTGCCTTGATAGCCAACTCCACCTTTGCGGCTTTGTCGACAACCTCTGAGAAGTTAATTTGTGACGTGGTTAGGAGCATAAACTGGTAGGTAGAACCCAATGTCCTCATGAAAGTAGATATCTTGTCCTCCTCGAACATAGGGTGCTTCAGGTTGGAGGTTTTCAATCTCCATCTATAGGCAAAGTCCTTGATATTTTCTCTAGTGACAGGCCTCATTCCTTCAATCTCTTCTAGGGTTGGTAACATCTCAAGGTTGAACCTGTAATGATTGAGGAATGAATGTGTCAAGGCCCTCCTTGCTGATGTTGCACTTTTCTTAGTTTGCCAGCCATTTTCCCTCATTCTTTTCTAAGCTCTGGCCAAACATCTGAACTAGGATCCACTCATCATGTCTCCATTGGAACATGGCATTGCAATACATGCGGAGATGCATCCTGGGGCATGTGGTATCGTCATACTTCTCAACATTTGGCATTTGAAAGTTTGATGGTAGCACACCCTTGGGGTGGATACAAAGATCCTTGAAGTCCATGGAGATGGGGAACTGTCCCCCTTTCATCTTTTGGAGGAGCAAGACTCTTCTTCCCTTTTTTGCTTGACGTTGACAACCCATACTGCTCTTCTAGGTCAAAGATGGCTCGGTGTTCTGGCTGCATATATGTAGTTGTGGCTTGGAGTGGGCCCGTGATGTAGGTGGGGCCCCATGTGTAGGATTGGCCATGCAGGAGAGTCTTCTCAGCAGTACTGGGAGGTGGTGGCTCAAAGCGGTGCTTCGGCTGTGAGGCCCTCCTTGCTTCATCAAATACTCAAACATCAACTTCTCAAACTTGGTGAGGGTAGGAATTTGAGGCTACTCACTGGTGCTAGGTTAGGTAAGGGGTAGTGAAGAGGTTTGGGGTGATGAAGAAGATTGACCAGATTTGGGGTTGGATGTTCAACCATGCCGGGACATGAAGTCCCCCATTAATCACTCTACTTCTAACTTGAAACCATCTGAGACGGTATCTTGGGGATTGGTCTTACCAGGAGGTGGATTTCCTGTGGATACCTCTGGAATGGTAAGAGGTGTAGTGCTTACCGTTAGAGGAGGTATTGACTTGTCGGCCATAACTTTGCTACGTTGTGCCTTCTTCTGCTTCTGCAGTTAAGTCTCTGGGGGAGCAATTGTAGCTTGCTTAACTGAGTTGGAAGAAAAGAATTTTTTTTATATTATTTTGTAAGGTTCATTCTTTACATTCATTCAAAATTAATAGCCAGATGCTTAATAAGTGTATATGTCATACAAGTGAATTCATGTCCTTTAACCACAAGAGATTTTTTTTGGAAACAAAACTTTGTACAATTTATATCGAAAATGATTACAAAATGAGGGGGTACTTGCCCCGATACATCAAAAAAGAAGTCATAAAGTAAAATCTAAAGATTAGGCACCATTGGAGGTCGTGGAGGTTACACTGGTTTGTAGCCCAAGGAGAAGATCTGTTTTCTCAGCTTGTGAACCCATGATTGTATTCACTAATCTTGTACAAAGGCCATGCTATTGCTACGCCTCATCTCGAGTCCCAAATCTTCATGGGAAGCCCTCCTGTCATTGAGCTCATTTTTTAGGGAGTGAATGAGCTCAGCTTAGGTTTCATTCCAATGTTGGGTACATTCATGTGAGACCTCGGCCTCTGTGCATAAAAGTGTTTTAGCTTATTAAGCGGCCTTGGTTTAGGCATGTAAGGCCTGTTCCTCAGCTAAGTCTATCAGTGCTTGCTCGTACTTTGCTTGAGTGTGAGAAGGCTCTGTATATGATGAAGATGTAGATTCGGTGCACGGCCTCTTGTTTGAAGAAGCGGAGGGTACAGGGGTAGCAGGTTGTAGTGGAGGCTTATGTAAAAGCCAATGCTCATATGTAGGTGTCATAGCCTGTGTTTCCATAGATACTAGCTGTGGATGTCCTGAGACTCTAGTATGCGAACTGTCCCATAAAGCAGCTAATGTAGACCGTGTATGATTAGACGTACGGTGATCAAGTTTGCATATATCTTTGAATACCATAAGGAAGTCAAAGAAATCTTGCCTAAGTGCCAATTACCGAAGAACGTGTATGGGTACATAGGGAATGCTTTGGTGGACTCCTGTGATAACCATATATGTGCAATCCTTAGTAGTGAGAAGCGGGTAGCATGCTTTGTGCCACATGACCTGCCAAGTAATCTGTTCAGGAAGCATAATAGCTAGTTCTAATAACCCAATGTAGTTGCTTTGGTTGGCAAGGGTTGGCTTTTGATATGGATCTATGCTGGAGTTAGATCTTGTGACACATAAGTCGGGAATGATTCGATGATGGATAGATATTCCTGTAGCCAGGCTTGTAAGAAAGCCGGGCAACCATATAGTCAACCTTTAGGATGTCGGGCACAATGTGAGAGACTAGAGATGGTCTCTGAAATGATCATAGGTGCAAGCGTCTTTTTCTGTAGATGGTGCGCCAATATGTTTAGTAAAATGCCGTTGATATGATGACGGCTATGTGATAGCAAGAGCTGTCCTAAGATGACTAAAGTGAATGCTCTGAACTTGACAGGGTCGGTGAAGTCACCAACTTTCTTCTAGCATTTTTCTAGTAGAAGGTAGAAAGGACAGTGCAAATATTCTCTTGTAGCTTCCTTAGGCAGCGAGGCTTTAGAGATGTTCAGTGCATGGAAGCCTTTGAGGTAGTTGGGCTTATGAGTTGGGATTATGGCATTGATGCCGCGATAGTGTTCCCAGTCTAAGAAGGATTTGGGCTCCTCAATAGTGGGAGTAAGCTCTTGTTCTCTGAAGCAGAAAACCGTAGATGTCAGGTCCTAAAAGGAAATGACTACCTCTATTAGTGGCCAATCTAGGTTGATTTGGGCTAAGGCCAATGTTGCCCCTAGCCGGCTTTGATTTTTCCAAACTTCCCATTCTTTAGGGGGAAGGGTAATTAAGGTATTTACGATGTTCGCGGAGATGGTGGAATATGAATCCAATTGTATGGGACTGTGAGCCATGTCTGTAAGTATAAGCATGAACACAGGGTTAGAAATGTAATTTTATAATCAAAAGCAAAATTCTATAGAAATTAAGCCTAACGCCCATATTTTGTCTCAATGCCTAATTTTAATTGAATTAAAAATCAGGCTTTGGGAGCATAATTAGGCGTTAAGAGTAGTTACAACTTTAAATGACCCGCAGTTAGGTCTTTTGTTTTTTGTGTTTCAAATTATTATTTTCAGTTACGAATTGTAGGAGAGGTCTCCACATCTTTCTTCTTTATTCCCTTTTCCAATTTTTGACAAAAATCCACATTTTTCATCAATCACAATGAGTCAAGGAGGATCGAGTTGCCACTTCCCGCTTCTCTTGGCGTAAAAGAAAGCTTTGTGGAAGAATCCTGTGGTGAATGAGGTAAGTTTTTGACTTGTTCATGAGTTTACTTCTTGTTTTTATAAATTTTTGAATGTTCTTTGATTATATTGTTTTGATTCAGTGTTTTTTTTGTATTTTCTTTTAGATTTCATTGTATTTTCGAGTTTTAAATCTTTTGAATGAAATTATATTGATATTGGAATGATTTAGAATAGGGTTTTTCAAGTTTTTTTTGGTGATTTTTGGATTTTCCAACACTTGAAAATCAATGCCCTAAATTACAGGTGTAATGCTTGATTTTTCACTATTTTAAAAAACAGGCGTTGGCCAAAATACAGGCGTTAGCCTAAAAATCAGGCGTTTGGCTTGAGAGACAGAATTGATATTTTTTATTTTTTTTTATTTGTTTTTATTTGTTTTTGCTTCTAAACATTGTTCTAACATATTTTAACACATTTTCTTTTGTAGGCTAGGGGGAGGGTACAACACCACGGCTCTTGGTTCGGGGTCCTATCTTTGTAGGAACGGATGTGTTCCGTTGTTTAGGATCGGGTGAAGGCCATGGGTTTCTGCCATTTCTTGAGCTTGCTTGTGCTACAAGCGGATAGGGCTTTACTGATGGACATTGTTGAGGGGTGGACCCCCATCACATGCACTTTCCATCTTCCGGTAGGTGAGATTGGGATGCCCTCCATCGATTTCTTCATGATGATGGGGCTGTCCATGGATGTTACACCTCTGAGCTTGGATGATTTCGACCCGGAGTTAGTAGCTTGGTGCATAGGGTCATAACTTGTAGCATACTACAAGGCATGAAGGGTGTCCTTCCTTCTTAGTTTGAGAAGGATTATGTCTAGGCCACCAACCAAAGCAGGCCGAATGAGATCACGTTCTCCACCCGAGCTTTCTTGATATACATGTTGACTCCTTCTATCTTCTATGGGAAGAGTGATAGGGTGTACTTTCACTTATTGCCAGCCTTAGAGGATCTAGACCTCGTGGCTACTCGGAGTTAGGGTAGGTCCACCCTCTGGTGGATGTACTTCAACATCAGTGAGATCTTAGCCGGGCAGAGTCCACATGCCTTCTTGGGGCTTTGCTTCATATGGGAGGTATGATTTACTTTCTTTCTTTTAGTTTCTATCTTTTATTTTTACTTGCTTTCTTAATTTGATTTTGATAACATGGATGGTTTTAACTCTTTATTTTGTAGGTGTGGTGCTATGAGCACTTCCTCTCTTTGGCCCTTAGGTGGAGAGGTGAGGAGACATTTCCCTTCCCCTGTGTTGCATGGTTGAAGGTTGCACACACCTTCCACAAGGCCTGGAAATCCATCTCGACGTTCCGATGGGAGTTGGATCTTTTAACAGCTAATCAGGTAAGTACATAATACTTTAGTTTGATTAAATGATTTTATTATTATTATTATCTAAGTTATACTGTGCTTTGTGCAAATCAAGTGGCGCCCATGGATCCGTTGGGCCTTAGGGGTGGGAGGATGCCCGAGACTAGACCTCAGCTTGGGGTTGGTCTCGTCAGAGGACTGTCTTGGTGGCCCTTGATGAGGTTACCATGTACCTCGGGGAGAGGTGCTGGAGGCAAGTTGGAGAAATTTGTGGTTCCACACTTGCCTCCTTGGGTGATCGACACAGAGGGGGAGACTGGTAGAGGAGAGACGGGCGTCAAGGCCTCAGAGTTCCTGGATTGGGTCAGGAATTATAATGAGTGGTGGACCACTCAGTCTTGCGGGCCTTTGGGCAGCCCTGTTGAACCTCAGGTAAGTTGCATTTTATTTATTTATTTTTCAAAACATTTATTCATTTTACTTTCCTTTTTTTTTAAATCTTTGATAATATTTGACTTGTTTGATTTTAACAGGCAGTTGAGGCACAGCCTACAGAGGAGCCGACACCTCATTCTTGAAGGGGGAGGAAGAGGAAGGTTCCCCCTGCTAAGCCAGACTTAATGGGGATGGTGCCTAAGGTGGTGCCCGTGACTGACCTCAAGGGTGGGGTCAATGAGGAGCCTTTGCCTGAGGCCGAGCTCCTCGAGAGTTGGGTGCTGCCTGAGCCAACTACTCAGGTATGGTTTTGATTTGTTTAGGTAACTTTCTTTTAAAACTTATGCATTTGATTCTTAACAAAATTTTGTGTACTTATGCAGGTTTCCAGGGAGGTGTACCTTAGTGCCCTCTGGAAGTTGGTGAGGTGCTTTGCCCTGGTGGGGCAGAAGCACCAAGCCCACTTGGCTGAGGTTGTGGCCTTGAAGGTGAGCCATAGAGTAGAGGCGGAGGAGGTAAGGATGTGAAGTTATTTATTTCTCTTTTAAGGTCATTTTTTTTAAAGAGGATTATGACATGTGTGTTTTATTTTACATTTACAGAGACAGATCCCTATTCCAAGGAATACATGAGGTGTTTCTGAGGACACCGAGATGCCTTCCACTGAGCTTGAGGTTGGTGGGTCTACGGGCTTAGGATATGGTGGAGTTAAGCATGTACCTCCTCCATAGGTGACATAGGGGATATATTTGGTTTTGCAGGGATCAACTACCTCCTTGCCCTTAGGAGATGCTACTGTTCGTTCTAGGGCTGGCCGAGTCTACAAACGGGTAAAGCAAGGGGTGAGGAGAGAAACATTTAATGAGACGATGGCTTACTTGGTAGTCAATCCTCTTGCAGAGGATGAGGAGGGGGAGGATTAGAGAAGAGTTGTTGTATTTTTTTTTGTTTATTTGAGGATGTATTTAAACATTTTTTGGTTGATGGGTTGTATATTTTAACCCTAGATGTCTTGGACATGTTTTGAGATTTCTTTTTTGTTTGCTTGAGATGATGTTGGACAACAGATTGGTTACATACTTTGTTTATTTGAGGGTAACTTTTATTTATTTATTTTCTTTGCTCTTTTATGGTTTGGTTTGCTTCTTGTTCTACTCATGGGATGTCTATGCAATCTATGCCATCACATTATATATATTGTGCAAAAGGGGTGGGAGATATTCAAATTTAAATAAGAAAGTAAAACTTGGACCTAAGTATCTAAAAAGTAATTTGGACTAATTTCATCAAGTCGGACATGAATTCCTGGTTCCATTTTAATCAATTATGCAAGCAATCAATCAAAATCATGACAAACAAATCCAAAGCTAGACCTCTAAGCTATTGAGTGTAGCCTAAATAACTCTAACCTAAAAATGACTAAATGTGTATGCTTCTTTGAGATTCTAAAAATATGAAGTGTACTAGTCGAAACTCCCCCTGAAGAAGATCAGATCATAAAGTGGTAATTGGCTTGGGTAACTCGAAATGGCTGCGCTGACATAGTAGCAACTGCTTAGATGTTGTTTCCATCCTATGTGGTAATCTAATGTTGGTCCATTAGTGAGTAAGGACCTAGATAAGGGCTCATGAAAGTGATGTATTGGTGCAATGTCGTGTCCTCGAACTCATTTTGTATAAAGTATAAAATAACAGAGATGTGTTGCATACAAATTGTTCAGATGTGAATTTAATCCTACTAACTAATTCAAGCTGCCCAAAAGCTAAGTGAACATGTTTTCTATCCTATGCATGGCAATTTAGAATGATTGTTAAAGATGGAGTGTTATCCTAACTAACTAATGAAGTGACCTAAGTCTAATTCAAAGCAAGTAGGCATGTG
>JAOXJP010226612.1:0-25402 GCA_025762735.1 Platanus orientalis | reverse complement strand
GGTAAGGCCAATGTCTTCCCCCAAGCCAAAATATATGGTGGAAGATGATCTTCTTTCAAAAGTCTTAGTCATCATGAAAGAAGAAATGATATGCCTAGCCAATCAAGAAGCTATGCCTCAACTTATAAGAGTCTTCTTCTTAAAAGGTCACTAATCACATGTCATTATTGTGGGCTAATTGGTCTTATGAAGGTTAAGTGCAAAAAGAGGTAAAGGGACTTGAGTACTTAAAGGCTCCAAGAGTCTAAAAAGAATAAAGAAAGGCAAAACTACTTTCAAAAGACTCAAAACAAAAAATCAATTTCAAAGAAGTATAAATGAACCCTTAGGACTCAAGAACAAAATGGTTCAACCCTAGCAAACTAAGACCAAACAAGTTTGGGTAAAAAAGACTTGGGTTAAAAAGGATGAAATCTCATCCTATATAGGAGTGATAGCATATCAAGATGATATCTTGACAATGAAAATGACCCAATAAAGGTCATGGGAAAGAGGGCTTTAGATGATGTAGATTTGGTTTTAGCCCTACAAGTAGGATTGAAAGAATCCTAAAAGAATGATTTTAAGAATATCATAATAAAGCTAATTAAATGATCTTGGGTCAACGAACAAAGCCAAATTAGCAATCAAGGAAAAAGTCCAAGTGAGTGGCATCAACCTTGATTGAACACCTTGATAAGGAAGCATAAAAAGTGTTGATGATCTATGAAGATCAATTGACCAAAGGAGAATAAGATTGTCAATTATCCTAAGCAGCATGTGTGGAGCCATACTAGGTAAATCTTAATTCACATACTTGGATTCCATTGTTTGAGTAAATACAACTCAAAATATTAAAAGCATATGGAAATTAGCCTAAGATGTGTGCATGTGACTATTTATAATCTATTATGCCAAATTGTTTATCATACGGATCATGATAGCTTTGCTCTTGAGTGACATTTTTACACAAACACACACACACACACACACACATATGTATATATATATACCATGCATATTCTTATGCTTTTATGCATGACATTTGCTCTAATAGGTGTCTATCTCAGATCTATATGTTTATTAAGATTACTTGGTCCACTTATATTTTTCTCGTTGTTGATTCATAACAACAAATTAAGAGAGAAAGGAATATGAGGAAAAAAAAACCTCCTAAGAGATATAGAATTGAAAGAAGTCCTTAGAGTATCTCAAATAAATAAAAAATCTTGAGAAGGACATAAGAAAGTCACTCTCCATGCTTGCACAGGGAAGTAACAAATTTAAGATGTTCTCCATGAGACCATGGAGAAAAGAAAGGACTTTGATACAATTCCAATGTTAATCACACTTCCTCCATACAAAAAACTAAGAGTATCTTTGTGAATGCCAAGGGAAAATTATTACACAAGCCTCCCACAAGGGCAAATTTGAAGGTGTCTTCTTAAGGACTAGCACAAAGGTCTAATGGGGCTAAGAGTAAGGAAAATACATTCAAGGGCAACGTACCCTTGAAACAAGGTGAGGTGTTTGGAAAATCAAAACATCAACCATATTCCTATGCCAAAGTAGCATGGAATAACTTTCAAACTAATAAAGCTTCTTCCTCTAGATGATTTCAAGAAAATGTCTATGTTTTTAGAGATCCTAAATGGTAAGATAGAAGAACCCCCTTAATCCTCTCATACTCAATCTTCTAAGAGGAAACAATTCCAATCCTATGACCCTAGAAAAATTTAATCATTATCTCATGTTCAACCTTCTTGCATGAGACAATCACAACCATATATCCCTAGAAGACTTCTTTTGCTACTATTGTGGTCTAGAATGACACATCAAAAGTGATTGTAGAAAGAGGATGAATGACATTAAATCCCAAAAATCAAACTTCAAGAAAAACACATAATGGAAAAATTGTCAACAAGAGGAACTACTAGCCCAATAACAAAACTCTTAAGAAAATATGGGTTAGAGACGATGTGCTAAAATGCTTAGTCATACATACGGCTCTAAAAGCTGGGAGCACACCAAGAAGGTACCTTGATAGTAGGTGTTTTAGACACATGACCGGAGATATGTCATTATTTGTCAATATTGAAAAAACATAAGGTGGGAGTATCACATTTGGTGACGAATATATTGTCAAGATATTTGGCAAAGGAACCGTAAAGGCCTCTAGTGTGTTCCCCCACTCACCAATGTCCTAATTATGGAAGGCCAAAAACACAATCTAGTTAACATAAGTCAAATCTGTGATAAAGGCTATGTGTGTACTTTGTGAAGGACTGGTGTGAGATTAAAGGCAAGGGAAGGGATGAAATCCTTGTTAGAGGGTTAAGAACAAGCAACTGATGTTATGTCATAGATCCCAACAAGCATGAGTTGGATGCTTGTCCTATGTCTCAAAATGATGAGACTAATCTTTGGCATTAAATGACTAAGTCGCATCAACTTTAGAGACCTATCTAAGCTAAGTAGAAAATGAATAGTCAATGACTTGCTTAGATTGACCCAAGTTAGCAATCCTATATGCAAAGGTTGTCAAATGAGCAAATAAACTAGAATACCCTACAAGAAGAAAATTGAAAGACATAATTAGCCATGTATGTTTTACATCCAAGATTGAGCCAAAGAAAGTGAAAGAATACATTAGATGATCTGAATTGGATCAAAACCCCATACGAGGATTAACATAATCCTAAAAGAAATAATCACAAGGCAAGACCATGTAGAACCATAATAGGTAAATGATAATCCACATTCTTGAAATCCATTGCTTAAGCATATGGCCTATAAAAACCATGTGTGTGACATTTTCATGATCTTTTATGCTTACTTGCTAATATTGAGATCATGTTGGGATTTCTCTTGTATTAGCACATCTATACACATATCAAGATACATGTATATATTTCCTAGTCACTATACCATACATGAGCATATATGCACTGCCTTACACATCTATTGACTACTCTTAGTGATCTTTAGCACACTTATATATCTTTTAGATCACTAGTGATATATTAGACTTGTTTAGCACATCTTCATATGTCACTCATGCCTTGTTAACCTACCATGTATACGCATACTCATTAGCAAATGTCACTAGCTATTATATATGTATGGACACATGCACTTAATATACATATCTATATTGGTCATAGTTTTTGGATCCCTCATTCACTTATGGATCCTACCACACTTCAGACTTATATTCCTCGGTTAGTCCATATCCTCTCCCATTCCCCTTGCAAACTTATAGCAAAAAGGGGGAGAGAATGTAAGAAAAGAGGAATATGGTAATGCACCATAAGTGTGGGATATCACTTAGGGGGAGTGATTTCATTTAGAGTGAAGAATATCACCTAGGACGAGTGATATAATTTAGGGGGGTACATGTTAAGCATATTGCACATATACATGTACTTGCATCACTCACATGTTGGCATAATGATATGATCTCAATAAGTAAATCTCTAAGGGGGAGAGTTACATCATATAATAAAATCATTTTGAATTATGCCTTTATCACCATGTGCTACATAGTAAAACTTTTTATTAGACTAAACTTGTGACTATAGTAAAGTCTATTTTTTCTTAATTCATGCTTCAAGCTCTATTTTTTTGAATTAATGCACCTTTTAGATAAATGTATGTTTATATTTGATGTGTTGTAGGGAAGACACCACATCTTGTGGGAGGACACATGGGTCCTTTGTTAACTCTTGTAAAAAAAAGGGGAGAGATATTGACAAGAAAGGAATCTTGGGATAGATACATGTACTAGGATTTATTTGGTAAATTTTATTGTTTTGAAATGAAATTGACAAAGGGGGAGATTGTTAGGTTTATGTATTGTCAATATCCATGCACAAAACAAATGTAAGTACATGTAGTGGTCATGTGTATATATAGGACTTTTATATATAACTTATGTATTCAAGTAAGTCCAAGAAAGGAGTCTGAAAATTTTTTAAGAAGACGGACTTGAAGCCGGAATGAACATGTCAAAGAAACTCAAGCATTATAGAAGAATCTCAAGTCTCAAGCTACTATAAGAAAGCCAACACCTCAGTTCCAAGCATAGAAAGGTAAATCAGGTATATGAGACCTAATGGTTAATGTGTATATGCTCACAAAACCCTAAGACCATGGTTGATCTTAGGAATCACTTAGAATACTTAATTAGAGTCTAATTGAAATGCATAAAGAACCCAATGCTCAAAAGAATGAAAAGGGCTCACTAGTGAAGAAGTGCCTATGTTGACTAGTGTTGTCTAGGTTAGTAAATTTTAAGAAAACTTTCAAGGAATCCCTAGATCACCTCTATAGGAATTAGAATACAATATATGCATGGATAGAAAGATCTAAAAGTCTACTTTCTAACAAAAAAATGGCAAAGGATTTTGAATTTTCTAGAGAAACTTATGGTCGTTTTACCCGAAGGTGTTTGTGTTGAAAAACAGGGGAGCTGGGATACCCACAAGTATTCCGGGGCATTCGAGGTGGGGTACTTAAAGCGCCTGAGTGGTCCCAAGGGCTCCTAGCCTTTGATTCCAGAAAATTCAAGTTCTAGAATTTGGCCTCAAGCGCCTGCAACATGAGGAGGGTGCCAAAGGTGGTGTACCTGGGGTGCCCCAAAGTGGTGGGGGGCGCCTAAGGTTGCAACAATCAGATTTCTAACCTTTGTTTTTTACCATTAGAAGGCTGGGGAAACCTTTGCTTGCCTATATGAGCTTGGGACTGGTCCAAATGATCTAAGAACTTCTCCTACACATCTTAGAAACATCTTTAAGAATTCCTTTAATGAAAATCACTTTGAAACCCTCTACATGAGGTGTTCTTCAACAAAATAGGTAAATCTACCTAAAGAGAGGTGAGAGAAAGTCTTGGGGAGCTAAGGATTGGTAAATCTGTCATCCAAGACTTAGAGAAGAAGAAGCCCTTGAAAATATCAAGGAGCTTGTGAGAGCTCGAGTCTAACTTGGGAAATCAAATAAATAAAGCTCTCTTCCACTTGGTGTGAAGAACATAGTCACATTTGTCTATTGAGAGGTTGAGCATCACTATCATTCATCTACATTACTTTCCATCACTTGTGTACATTCGTCAGAGACATCAGACAAGAAAGCTTTCGTCGGAGACGCCGAAAGCTAGATTGGGAGTTCGCCAGAGACATCAAACTCGTGAGCACTTGCTGGAGCACCAAGTGCGAAGTCAGCTCTACCGGAGACACAAGAAGTAAGGTCTTGATGATATACCTTGTAATAGTTAATATATAACTATTAATAGCCCCAAAGTGGGCATTGGAGAGTAGACGTAGGCTAGTGTGCCAAACCACTATTCATCTTGTGTCTTTGTAGTTGCATGTGTTTTGTATGTTTATTCTTTAATCTCTGTATCATAAACAAGCACAAAGTACCTAGGCCTTAGTGAAATTTCAAATTGGTTAATATATCATTTAAGTCTAGTTGAACATCTTGAAACATATATTGAACTTGTAAATTAGACTAATTAAGCACACTTGCATATTTGGTTTACAATTCATAGCTAATTGATCACCTTAGGATTTCTTTCATATTGCTAAACTTAAGTGATCACATTGGGAAAATTTATAATGGTGTGGATTGTTTTGATTTCACCTTATCACTATTTGTATTAATCTTGATTATGTGAAGTAGTCCAACACACTAAGGTTAATATAAAGAGATTCATCAAGCAACCTTAGGGAATTTATCAACCCTGCTCCTGCTTTGCTATAAGTAATACTATAGTGCATGTCGGAGCCTTGTGGTCTATAATAAGTTCATAGAGAGTTGATTTACTAATAAAAAGAATTCCGCTGTACATATAGATAAAATTAAATAAATCCAAAGAGGGTTGAATAACATTTTAAAAGAAACCAAAAAATTGTAGAATACCTATTCACCTCCCTCTAGGAATTTCACCATTGAAGTTGTTCTATGTCTAACAGAGAGGAACCGAAAAATTGTAGAATTCCTATTCACCTCTTGGATTTCATCTTAAATCCCTGTGACTCAAGAAATTACGACAATCGTGCATACCACACCCGAAGGGCTTGACATAATCCATAGATGGATTTTTGCAGTAAACACTCATGGATGTGTTCATTGATAAAACCATGAAGAAAAGCGTTTTCTTCACATCGAGCTGCTGAATTTTCCAAGAGAAATGCATAGCTAGAGCAATCAGTAATCTTACTGTAGTCATCTTGACCACAGGACTAAACGTATCCACGAAGTCAAGCCCAGGCTACTGATAAAATCCATTTGCAACTAGCCTGGGTTTGTGTCGAATCACTTTACCATCTACGTCCCATTTTAATTTAAAAATCCATTTACACCCCAACACACGTTGATCAGCCTCATGTGGAACCAGCCTCCATGTTTGTTGATTAAGCAAGGCGTCATACTCTTCCTGTATAGCCTGAACCCATTAGGGACTTTGAGCTGCCTCCTTGTAGTTATTTGGTTCAACTTCGAATGAGAGAACAGATTGAAGACTAAAAACTTTCCTAGGTTTTCTGATGCCTAGGTTTGACCTTGTTACCATAGGATGATTATTCATTGTGCAAGGAACAATGGATAAGTTGCTTGAAGATGAATCATCCGGAATGATACTCATTGTTGAGATATCTTGAATCGGGCCATTAGAAGAACAACCGGGTTAGGAAGATAATGGGATATTGGATGGACTAGATTCAAAATTTATGCTTGAGGAATTTGGCATGTGCATAATTAAACTATCTAATAGATGCGAATCAGTCAGCTGTTGAGAGATATGTTGATCAAATGGACTAAGTTCTGTATTATGGTCCCTTAAGTGAGACTCATGATCAGACCACGTGACTAGTTGAGGAATAGCATTGAACGAAGGAGAATTAATTGGTTGAAGGTGGGTTTTATCAAACAGTTGGAATTTAAAACTTTCAGAACCGTTAAGCAAAAGGTTTTGAAAAAAAAAGAGTGGTGTTGTTTACTTACCAGAATGATAGGAGTTACAGGATCAAAGCCGAGAATCGGTGTAGATGGTTGATGCAATTCTGATTGAGATTTTGTTTCTGCATACAAAAATTCATTCTCCTAAAACTGAACAAAACGGCTTCTATAAACACAATCTGCTTCTTTATCATAACATCTATAACCCTTGACATCTTTAGCATATCCCAGAAATATACACCTCTTGGATCACGTTTCAAGTTTGCTCTTCGAGTAAGGCCTAAACCAAGGAAAACAAGCGCAATCGAAGACAAGTAAAAAGCTATAGTCGGGTTGCTGAGAAAACATCCTGAAATACTGTGAATCACCATTCAATACAGGTGTGGGCATCCGGTTGATTAAATACACAGCTAAGAGAGCTTCCTCACCCCACAACTATATTGGTAAAGATGTTTGTAATAACGCAATGACTGTTTCAACAAGATGGTGATGTTTCCTTTCAACAACGCCATTTTATGCCGGAGTGTATGAGTAGGACATCTGATGAGTAATACCAGCGGATACTAAAAAATCATGAAATTTGTGGTTGACAAACTCGCCAACTCCATATGACCGGATTGTCTTAATTTTGGTGGATTAGAGATTTTTCGATTCTAGTTTTAAATTTAGAGAACACGGATAGAACATTAGACTTCTATTTAAGAAGAAAATGAAAAGTATAAAGAGTGTAATCATCAACAACAAGTAGATAGTATTTAAACCCAGACAGAATATGTTATTACTTGTCAGACCCCAAACATATAGATGCATGAGCTGTAAAGGAAAATGACTAGCAGTACAAGAGACAGGTAGATGAGTTCTGTGTGACATAGCTAAATCACAAAAAGTATAGGAATCTAAACTAGAAATAGAGCTAGAACAGGGTAAGTCTAGTTTATTAAGAACTAAATTCAGAACAGGAGAAACCGGATGTCCCAGCCTTTGGTGCCAAATACTTGTAGCTGAGCATCCTACACATATGGCCATAGAGGGAGAAACCTTAGGCACAGATAGCACTGGATACATGCCACCCTTACTAGACGCTTGAAGCATTAGCTTCTTCGACTCTTAGTCATGAACAAAGAAGTTCTTAGAATCAAATGTAATAGTAGAGTTATTATCTTTGGCCAGTTGATGGACAGATAGCAAATTATTTGATAGGCGTGGTGAAAGTCCAGTATTATTCCTAGAGGGGGTGAATAGGATAATTTAATTTTTTAATCTCCTCTTTTTTATAATTTATTAATCTTGATTAATTTCAGCATAGGGTTTTTTATTAAGAAATTTTTTTTTTTATGAACCAATCATAAACCACGAGGTTCCATCATACACTATAGTGTTACCTATAGTAGAGCAGGAATAGAGCTAATAGATTCCCTATATTCAATTTATTTATATCTTATTATTTTAACTATTGTGTGCACAATTGCAATAAATAAGTAAGTGAAGAATTTGATGAATTGAATGCAATTGTTAGAAACAATTACCAAGCATACACAACACAATAATTTTATAGTGGTTCGGCACAAGGCCTACGTCCACTTTCAAAAGCTCACAACCGAGCTATATAATTTTATTAAGGTTGACAAATTACAATAAAGGCTAAAATTAAATAAGGCCTATCTACTACACTCGGTGTCTCTGATGAGTGTGATCTACACTTCCGGTGTTTTCGGTGAAAGTACCAAGTCTACACTATCGGTGTTTCCAGCGATAATGCTGAGTCTATTCCCAATGTCTCTGGCGAGAAATGTTTACACCTTCGATGAAGTGCCTAAGTCTACATGAGGTGCCTAAGTCTACACTACTGGTGTCTTCGACAGTAATACTAAACTCTTAGTGTCTCCGGCAAGAGAAATCACAAATGAATATTAAATTTAATCTAACATAACATACCTCTTTGAAGGTTGATGATGCTTATACATATAATGTGGGATCACTCCTTTTGAGTAAGATGTAGCTTTTGAATCCTGTTCGAGTTTGTGATGGAATAACTCTTGACGTAGCCTCTTAATGATATACCTTAGCACGAGCAATGAGGCTACCTAGATTAGGTCTCTCTCTTCTTAATCTAGTGAGTTATGAGCACTTTCAAAGAAGACCAAAATGTCTTCTTAGAGCTTAGAGAAGATTGGAGCAGTGTATTTCTTCAAAAATATTCATAAGCATTCTTCTTTGCCTTTCGGCGTTCACCCTAATTTATAAAGGGCTTAGGGCTTATTAGCCATCGGATTGGAATCATCTATAATGGTTCTTTTAGATTCCCATTCATATTTTCCATGTTTGTAAAATTTTATAGCTGTTAGACTCATTTTTTGTGAGTTCTATCACTTTGATCGATCCTAGATCGATTTAAAGTACTGATTTCTCATAATAATGCCCCCGAGAGTCCTTGGCTTGATCTTAGATCGATCCAAATTATTTGGATTGAACCTACTGTACTGTAAAGCCCTAAATTATTCTTGGAGGGCTCTAATGTCTGTGGGATCGTTACTCCATAGCTTGGGTTATAGGTCCTCGAGCCCCTTCCTTGGACCTTCAATTCACATACATTACTTATTTTACTTTCATGAACTTGGAATGGTCTGTGAATGCTTTGGGATGCCTTGTGTGTTTATGACTAGCTTTCCATAAGGTCTTCTTGAGATCTTGAGATTAATCTTCATGCGGCTTAAGACCTTAAACCTCTTAAAATCTCACATTACTAAACTCATGTCCTAGTCTATACAACTTTGTATTTTACATTTCATGGAATTTACAACCTATTATATCAACAATCTCCCCCTTTGGGAATTCCATGACAAAACTTAAAATACAAAAATGAATTACAAAAGTACAAATATTCAGACTCTATAGACCAACTATAGGTGTGTATCATTGGGTGAAGTTTCCTTTAGTTCTCCCCCTTGATTTAAGCTTGGTATTTTGCATTTTATTTCTTCTCTAACATTGCATTTAGGTCCTGAAACTCATTTGACAAACAAAATATCTTTCTTACGCTGATATTAGTCAAGTTAAAAATAGTATAATGAGCACGCAAGCAAGCATATAGATATACATAGTCATGAAAATATGTATATGCTAAATGAGTAGAGATGAGATGCTTATGTGTATTGATCACATTTTTTATGTGTTTAGGCTCTTTAATTTGTTGAATTGCCAACTTTTATGTTGAGTTTCTCCCCCTAACTTCAACATTTTTGAAATTTATGCCTACCACTAGAAAGTTCTTTGGGTTGTGGATCCCATTCTCAATTTGCTTTGGTCATTTGTTTTTAGTTTTCTCCCCCTACATTCATTCTCTTATTTAATATTATTTTTCCCTTTTTGTCATGAAAATTAAAGGTAGATAAAATATAGAGATAGTAAGACAAGGAGATAACCAAAAAGATTTTTCTTCATTAATACTGTGATGATTACAAGGCAAAAAAAAAACATACGGAGGTGCTCTAGGCATCCTCATCCTTGTCCTCATCACTCTCATCCTTATCCTCATCCTCACCATCACCAAGGATGTCTACAATGATGCGAGGCTCAAGAGCTCGTGAGGGATCAACAATGCCCTCGATGTGGACAAGTCTCTTGTCCATGCTATTGACCTTATTGCCTAAGCGCTCGAAGCACTGAAAGATCTGGCCGAGGTCATGGTGAATATCCCAGATGAGTGCAGAGAGAACTGGGGATACTCCAAGAATAGGAGGTTGAGCTGGAGGAGGTGAGGGAGTTGTCTTTGGTGTAGGTGGAGGAATGTTCGGTGCAAGTGGAGCATCTGCTGGAACTGGTGTAGGTGTCGCGATAGGTTGTGTTGTTTCTCCAGCTACATGAGCTACCTTTGGAGCAGTTTGCCTCTGCCTTTTCATCCTCTTGATGGTGGCATCATTGATGGGGAGTCCTTGAGGAAGGACTACGACATCCTTAGGAAAGGAAACGCGGCACTGTTGTAAGATTTGGGTGACTAGCACCCCAAAAGGTAGACCCCACTTCATCCCACTGTCGATGGATGACTACAGCATAACTTGACACATGATGGTCAGGACGTCGATGGATTTGCCTCCATCAAGCTAGCAACCAAGTGCACCCTATCATTTGTCATGGAGGTCTTGTGTGTCGTATGCAGCAGGTTGTGCACAAGAATGATGTTGAATGCCCTCGCCACCATGCATCATTCAACAGTTGGTAGTTTTCTGAACCAGGAACTGCTCTCTCTCAAAAATCTTAGAAATATGAGCTTTGTTAATGCCTTAGTTGGGAAAGACAGAGACGTCAATAGTGGGGCAAGCAATCTCCAAAAACATCACCACTCGATCTAGGTCGATCAGCATCCGGACTCTATATACCTCTGTCTTAAAGGATAACTTGGTCAAGTTGGTGTTGTAGATGTTGGGGTAGAAAATCCTCACCGTTTCTTATTGCACGGTGCCCTTGATGGCGGTGATTTGCATCCACCCATCATTTGGAATCGCCATGCTGATTATAAAGTCATGGAGGGTTGTCTGCTTCACAAATCTCTCAATGAAAATCTTCTTCTTGGCGAAGATATTGTTGTAGTTGTGGAGAGAGGCATAGTTATGGAATGCTCTGTAGTTGATTGACGCTGTCCTTGGGCGCTTGGTTTACTCTTTCTCACGCATGGGTGCCTTCTCTAGATCTTGCTTTAACATGGTGTGGAGTGAAGGAGTTGGGAGTTTGCAAATGAGAAAGGAGGGGAGAGCAAAAATACCTTGGATTTGATCTTAGTCCGATCTAGGATTGATCTAAGTGTTTTTGCCCCCTTTTAAATACAAAAAACGGTTCATATTCTGTGATTACCATTAGTTTGGATCGATCCAAAATGAAATCTTTTGAAGAAAATGTTATTTTTTTCACTTTTTCCTTGGTTTCTTCCATATTACCATTAATTAATATTTTTAATTTGTTGTTAGGGTAATTTAGTGCCTATATTCAAATTAAGGACCTCCCCATTGCACCTTGAAGGTATTCAAACCTTTTCAAGTCCAATGCCTTTGTGAGGATGTCTGCCAATTGGTTCTCGGTTGACACATACTCTAGAGAGATTGTTTTCTTTTCCACCAATTCATGAATGAAGTGGTGTCTAATATCTATATGTTTAGTCCTAGAATGTTGCACTGGGTTTTTGGATATTTGAATTACACTTGAGTTATCGACAAACAAGTTCATTATTTCTTAAGATAATTCATAGTTTGCAAGCATCTGTTTCATCCAAAGTAATTGTGTGCATCCACTTACAGTGTCAATATACTCTGCTTCAGCTGTTGATAGTGAGATGAAATTCTGCTTGCAACTGTACCAAGAGACCAGACATTTACCTACCTAAAAACATCCACCACTGGTGTTTTTCTTATCGTCTACATTTCCTGCCCAATCAGCATCTGAGAATTCAACTATTATTGTGTTTGTATCAAAAGGATACCAAAGGCCAAAGTTGATTATCCCATGGACATATCTAATGATCCTTTTAACTACCTTCAAATGTGATTCCTTAGGTGTTTCCTGATACCTTGCACATGCACCTACACTGAAGAAAATGTCAAGTTTGCTAGCTGCTAGATATGGCATATTTCCTATTATACTCCTATAGACGGTGGAATCGACGTCGACTCCATCGATGTCTTTAGTAATTTTCTCACTTGTACTAATAGGAGTGTCTAAGGGTTTAGACTCTAAAATTCCAAACTTAGATACTAGATCCCTTGCAAATTTGGATTGGCTTAGAAATATCCCATCCATTGTTTGCTTGATCTGTAGTCCAAGGAAGAATCACAGTTTTCCCTTCATACTCATTTCGAATTCGGATTTTATTGTGTGTGCAAATCTATGCTCCAATTCTTCCATGTTGACCCAAAAATGATGTCATCGACATATATTTGGGCAATGAGTATGTGATCATCATTTTTCTTGATGAAGAGTGTTTTATCTACACTTCCCCTGACGAATTGATGGTCTGTCAAGTACTTGGTGAGTTTGTCATACCAGGCTCTTGAAGCTTGTTTTAGCCCATATAGTGCTTTCTTCAACCTGTGTACATGATTTAGTAGGTGTGGATCCTTGAGTCCTTCAGGTTGTTCGACATATACTTCTTTTTAAAGTATTCTATTGAGAAATACACTTTTGACATCCATTTGATATAACTTAAATTTCAAATGACATGCAATGGACAACAAGATTTGGATTAAATTTAGTCTTGTACAGGTGTAAATGTCTCTTCGAAGTCAATTCCTTCAATTTGAGCATTACCTTTAGCAACAAGGCAAGCCTTGTTTCTAATGACAGTTCCATGCTCATCCCTATTGTTCTTGAAAATCCATTTAGTGCCAATTATGTTCTTATATTCTGGTTTTTCAACAAGGTACTATACATCATTTATTTTAAATTAATTAAGATATAATTACATAGCTAAGATCCAATTTGCATCATTTAGAGTTTTTCTTACTTTTCTAGGCTCAACTATTGATATAAAGCACACATGACTGATAAGATTTTTTAGTTGTTTCCTAGTTTTGACACCTTTGTTTAGATCTCCAATCATATCCTTTGATGAGTGTCCCTTAATTAATCTTCTTTCCTTAGGGTGTTTCACTTTATCATTGTTTATCTCTTTTGACTCACTTTCGGAGTCTTGAAAGGTCTCATTCTCAAGTGATTTGAGTTCATTTTGAGAGTTTTCTTTCTTTTCCTCTTCATTGTTGGCTTGAGTCCTTAGTTGATCATCAATGATGACATTGATAGGTTCTTCCATGGTAAAGGTCTTTTTGTTGAAGACCTTATAAGCCTTGCTTCTATGAGAATATCCAAGGAATATCCCTTCATCAGTTTTGGAATCAAACTTGCCTAATTTTTCTCTATCGCTCAAGATATAACAAGTGCTACAATAAATTCTGAAGTACTTCAGGTTTGGCTAGTTTCAATTCCATAACTTATCTGAAGTTTTTGAAGTGCTTGTCCTTAGGAACACCCTATTGCTTGTGTAGCAAGCGGTGTTTACAGCTTCGGCCTAAAACCTTTTGAGAAGGTCTTTACTAGACAACATGACAATTGCCATGTCTTGTAAAGTCCTATATTTCCTTTCAACTACCCCATTTTGTTGAAAAGTTTTGGGTGCAGAGAATTTGTATTTGATTCCACATTCATTGTAGAAGTTAGTGAATTTGCTATTTTCAAATTCACCTCCATGATCACTCTGAATTTTCTTAATTGTGAGTTCTTTCTCAGTTTGTAATTTAATACACAGGTTTTTGAACTCATCAAATGCTTCAGATTTCTCTCTTAGGAAAGATATCCATGTATATCTAGAGAAATCATCCACCATAACCATGAAGTACCTTTTGCCACCAAAGCTCTCGGTTTTTGTTGGTTCGGCTAGATCCATATGGATTAGCTCTAATGGTCTAGTGGTTCTTATGTCTGTCAACTTTTTATAAGACGCTGTAGTTTGTTTTCTTAGTTGACAACCACAACATTAGATATTTTCTTGTTTACTTAGTTTGGGAATCCCAAGAACTAAGTCTTTTCTACTTAGCTTAGATAAATCCCTAAAATTTATATATCCAAGTCATTGATGTCAAAGACTTGTCTCATCTTGTCTAGTGATAAAACATGGGTTTGGAGTGCTACTTCTAAAGATATAGCAATTGTCACCATTGTGAATGCCTTTGGCTACAACTTTCTCATTGTTCTTGATGTGACACCCTTCCTCGATGAAACCTACATCATAACCCAAGTCACATATTTAACTTATTCTTAGGAGGTTGTGCTTGAGGCCATCAACAAAGAGAACATCTCTTAATGTCAGAACTTTGGGTATTTCAACTACACCTCTGCCCATAATCTTGGCAGTGTTTCCATCACCAAAAGCTATACTACCTTCCTTACTTGGAACATAGAGTGAGAAAAGTGATTTGTCACCGATCATATGTCTTGAGCACCTATTATCAAGATACCATTATGAGGTATTTACTGCTTTGAGAATAGTGTGGACTACAAGACATTTGAGTTCATCTTTCTTGACCCATATTTGTTTTAGTTTAACTTGTCTAGTTTGGGTCATCCTCTTTTTCTTCTCAAGATTCTCATGTTTTATTCTTTGGAAGTAGGCCTTTTTTCTAAGATTCTTTTTGTTCAACTTCCTTTGATTTTCCTGGATCAACTTAGCTTTTAAATCATTCATCATTTTTCTACAATCTATTTTCATGTGTCATTTTTATCCACAGTAGTAGCATATGATTTGTAGAGCTCTAGATGTAGATGCATGGAAGTTGTTTCTCCAAGAAGTCTCTTGCTTTTTGTTATGGGTATTACCCTTGTGAAATTGAGGTCTTCTACCATATGACACCTTAGTCCAAGATGTTGACAGTTGGGATGTGTTTATGGCTTTTCCTTTACAGAAAGTGTTTTGCCTATGATCAAGAGCTTTTATTTTTTTATAAGACATATGACATTTTTGCCTATTTCCCAAGTACTTGGGAAGTTGGGAAAGAGTTTGGACTTTATAAGTAAGGGTATTCTTTTGGAATTGCCTTAACTCATTTGGTTTTTGCTTTGGAGGAGGATTTTGCACATTTTCTTTTCCCTTTACAAAGATAATGCGTTGGTCCTTCTTATGATTAGACACATAGTTAAACCCAAGTCCTCTTCTATCACCACTATTCTTACTGATTGTGAGCAATCTTTCAAGTCTAGGATTTTTTAGGGTAAGTATAGAAATTGACTTTCTCTTATCATTTTCTAATTGCTATATTAGATTGAGATGATCTACATTTTCTTGAGTCAATTTGGTGCAAGACATATCGAGTTCTTTATTTATTTTATTTAGAGAATCAACTTGGTTTTTAAGGTCACTTATGTACTCATAAGCTTCTTTTACATTTAATTCTAGAGTTTTGACCATTTCTTCTAAATCAAGAAATCGAGACTCCTTGCTTAGTTTTTCAAGTTCTAGTGAAGAGTCTTTAGACTCCAATTGTTCGATAGTTTCCCTGAGGTTGTGGTTCTCATTTAGGATTTTAGAGTTGGTTTCAAGTAATTCCACATCTTCACTAGATTTACTACTAGTGTTGCTCAATTGATTCAAGAGTTCTTTGTTTTCACTTCTAAGCTGAGCTATTAGTTTCTCCAAAGTGGAGTTTTTTTTCCAAAGAGTTTGTTAAATGCCCCTTGAAGTTCACTCTCCTCATCTTCACATTCACTTTCACTTTTGTTGCTGGAATCATTTTGAGTGACAACAACAAATGCAACTACCTCATCAGAACTAGATGATTCTTCATCTAAATCATTAGAGTTGTCATCCCATGTGGCAGTCATTGCCTTCTTGTGTTTACCCTTAGATTTTGATTTCTTGTTGGCATACTTAGAAGCAAAGTGACCATGTCCTTTAAATTCATAGTCAACAACTTCATCTTTGGAGATTTCATTTCTCCTAGATGAATCCTTGGTATTTTTGGAGGAAAATTTTCTTCTAATATTTTTTGTATTCTTCTTATAAAATTTTCTAAATTCTCTTGTAATGAAGGCCATCTCATCATCAAAATTCTCGTCCGAGCTTGAGAACTCTTCAACATTGAGTGCAACTCCCTTCTTTTTGACATTTGGTTTAAAGGTCATCTCAAAGGTTTGAAGTGACCCAACAAGTTCTTCTACTACTATAGTATCAATATCTTTGTTTTCTTCTATATCAGTCACTTTGGGTCTAAATATTTCTTGGAGTGATCTAAGGATTTTCCTCACTATCACATCATATTTCAATGGGTTTCCAATTCCTGCTTGCGAGTTCACTAAGTCTTGAAGCTTAGTATAGAAGTCTTGAAGCTGAATGGGGATTTTGTGATTGAGTAAGCTTCTCCTAAGTTGGCCATCTAGTATTTTCAATTATAGGAATTTTTTTATCTTTCCACTCCGGTGGTTAGATCGTTCTTGAGTAGCCTTACTCTGGTACCAATTGAAAGTCCACTATTATTCCTAGAGGGGGTGAATAGGATAGTTAAAATTTTAATCTCCTTTTTAATAATTTACTTAATCTTGATTAATTATAATGAAGGGCTTTTAATTAGTTAATTTCTTCTCTATGAGCCAATCATAGACCACAGGGTTCCGTCATACACTTTAGTGATACCTATAGTAGAGCGAAAACAGGGTTGATAGACTCCATATGTTTAATTGATTAATTTCTTATTACTTTAACTATCATGAGTACAATCGCAATGAATATGCAAATGAAGAATATAATAAAATGAATGCACTATTAAAGAAAATCAACAAGTACACACAAAACAATTATTTTGTAATGGTTCGGCATGAGGCCTGTGTCCACTTCCAAAAGCTCACAACCAAGCTATATAATTTTATTAAGATTGAATAATTACAATCAAGGCTAAAATTATGGCCTATCTACTACACTCGGTGTCTCTGGTGAGTGTGGTCTATACTTCTGGTGTCTTCGATGGAAGTGCCAAGTATACACTATCGGTGTCTCCGGCGATAGTATTGGGTCTATTTCTAGTGTCTCTGGCAGGAAAGGTTTACACTTTCAATGAGGTGCCTAGGTCTATACTACTGGTGTCTCTAACAGTAGTGCCAAACCCTCAGTGTCACTGGCGAGAGCTATCACAATTTCATATAAATTTAAATAGCTTTGCTTATCTTTTTGAAGGTTGATGTAGCTATTAGCATAGTGTGGGATTGCTCATTCTTGAGTAAGTTATGACTTTTTGAATCCCGATTGAGTTTTTGAATAGAATAACTCTTGAGGTAGCCTCTTAATGATATGCCTTAGCACGAGCAAGGAGGCTTCCTTGAATCGGTCTCTCTTTTCTTAATCTAGAGAGTTATGCGTACTTAATGAAGACTAGAATCTCTCCCATAGTTTAGAGAAGATTAGAGTAGTGTATTTCTTCAAAAATATTTGGGAGCGTTCTTGTTCGTTTTCTAGTGCTCACCCTAATTTATAAAGGGCTTAGGGCTTGTTATCCGTTAGATGGGAATCATCTTTAATGTTTATTTTTTTATCCCCATTTAATATTTTCCATTTATAAAAGATTTACTACCCATTACATTGTTTCTAACAAGTTTTGGGCAGTTTAGATCGATCTTGGATCGATCCAATGTACTAATTTTTCAAAAAAAATGCACTCGAGAGTCTCTGGTTCGATCCTAGATCGATCTAAATTATTTTGGATTGATCCAAATTATTTAGATCAAACCAAGAGGTTTGGATCTATCCAACTATACTGTAAAGCCCCACATTTATTCTTGGAGGGCTCTAATGACTTCGGGATCATTCCTTCTTGGTTTAAGAAGGTTCCTAGGTCCTTGAACCCCTTCCTTGGACCTTCAATTCACATACATTACCTTCTTACCGTTTGATCTTAGAATGGTCTTGTGAATGTTTCAGGATGCCTTGTATGCTTCCAGCTAGCTTTCCATAAGGTCTTCTTGAGATCTTGAAATTGTTCTTTATGCGGCTTGAGACCTCAAACCTCTTAAACTCTAACATGACTCAACTCATGTCCTAATCTATATAGCTTTATATTTTATAGTTCATGGAGTTTACAACATATTACATCAACAAATCCTTTGGTGAGTTTTTTACCTTGAGTTGAACTTGAATTTCTTTGACTTCATCCTTAGAACAATATTGAGAAGAGTACTCTCCTTAACCACCCTCTTAGGATTTCTCAATTTTCACTTGAAATGAGCTTTCATTCTCATGATCAGACAGCACCACTGACAAGTTTCCTTGCTCATATGTTGCCTCAAAGTCATCTTCCACTACATTTATGGACTCCTCCACTAAGCGAGTCCTAATGTTGTAGACACGGTAGGCTTTACTAGTAGTGGAGAATTCTAAGAGCAAGCCCTGCCAAACATTTTAAAGTATTTGACAGTTAGATTTTTGTCACTCCACAATTCATAGGGGTTTTGGATGTCCCTGGTCTAAGATAGACATAATTAGAGACATAGCACGCTGTGCTAATTACCTCAACCCAAAACCTATTGGCTATATTTTTGCTAGAGAGCATTGTCGTAGCCATGTTAAGAAGAGTTATATTCTTCCCTTTAACCACTCCATTTTGTTGCATAGTTTTAGCGGCTGAAAACTCATGTTTAACTCCTAACTCTTAATACCAATTTAAGAATTTATTAAAAGCTTCAGATTTCTCCCTTAGGAATGCTACCAAATGTATTTAGAGAAATCATCAACCACAACCATGAAATACTTCTTCGCTTCTAGACTCTCCATTCTAGCTAAACTGGTCAAGTCCATGTGAAGAAGTTCAAGGGGTCTAGTAGTCCCTATAGATATAAGTTTATGATGAGAGACACTAGTTTGTTTCCCCCTTTGACAACCTTTGCATATTTGGTTGTCAACCTTGCTTAGCTTAAGAAGGTCCTTGACTATCTATTTCTTGCTAAGTCTTGCAAGAACCATAAAGTTGAGATGTCCTAATCTTTGATGCCAAAGATTGGTCTCATCCTTTTGGGTTAAAAGACAAGTGTCCCCTTGTTGAGAATGAGAATCAATGACATAGCAATTGTCACTTGTCCTTACTTCTTCGGCTAGGATTGTATTCTTTATGATCCTTGATCACACATCTATCTTTGCCAAATTACACTTTATAGCCTTTATCACATATTTGACTAATGTTTATCAAATTATGCTTAAGGCCTTGCATACAGAGCCTCGGTGAGTTGTGGAATGCCAGAGGCTACAATTGTTTTTACCCAAATGATTTTTGTTGTGTTTCTATCATCAAATGTGACATATTCACCTTGAGCTTCCTCAAGTTTGATAAATAGTTCTCTTTCACTAGACATGTGCCTAGAACACCCACTAACAAAGTACCACCTTGATGAGTTTCTAGCTCTTAGTGCTGTGTGGATGACCAAACACTTTGGGTCATCCTTCGTTGCCATACTCTCTTAACCTTGAGAGGTTGAGAGACTTGCCGTTTGACACTTTGTTAGTTTAAGTCATTTCTTTGAAGGTTTCTATTTTCAACATTTTGAAAATAGTTTCTCTTATTAACATTCTTTCCATTTAGTACTATTTTAGTTTACATTTTTTAGGATTTCATGTCATTTTTCATTTTCCTATAATCCACTTTAATATTCCTTTCTAAGACACAATAGTAAAAATAGAACCTGGGCCTTCTATGTGTATGGGATTGTGATGTCATCCTTTTTGGTTTTTCATTGTAAAAGGATTATTGGGTTCTTCTAGGTTACCTATATTGATTAGGTTGTACCTTAGTTTCATAGAAGTGGAGGCATTCCTTTGAAATCCTCTATAAGTGGAAGCCTTTTTGGCTTGAAATCTGTTCTATGTCTCCTTGGCATAGGAATAAGGCTTGCTCATCGCTTGAGTTCATGTAGAGGAAGATATTTGATTGGTTTGAAGTTTACTCCCAACCACCTATGCATAGGATTTTGATTAGGATTACATAGATCTCTCCTAATATCTATCTTGACTCATAGGTGCTTTACCTTTGAGTAAGGAAGATGTTTTCTTCTCAACCTTACTTGACCTTTGATAGAGTCTTTGTGGCTTAACCTTCTCCTTCCACTTGTTGAAAGATTGTGGAAGAGGTTGAGTAGATCCTTTGGCTTTGACAAAGCCATTCTTGGCTCTTGAGTTGAGGATGAGGCAATGGCCTCGGAGTAACCTAGTTTGGTCATATTCTCATGCTCTTTGACCATTTTGAGCATCTTCTCAAACTTCCCATTTCTTTGGGCAAGCATTAAGATTTTCTTCCTCTTGTCTTCTTCAAGCTCCTTGATTTGCTTGAGATAATCAATGGACTTTCTTGTGAGTTGAGCACAAGTCAAGTTGAGAGCTTTGTTTATCTCATTTAGTGTTTTAACTTGGTCCTCCAACTCTTGGATGAGTGAGTCATCACTATGGAGCTCATCATTTTCTTCTTCTAAGGTTTTTAGCTTCTCCTCAAGCTCAAGAACCTTGTTGGATAATTTTTGATTTTCCTCAAGGAGTCTACTCTTTTCATACTTCCTATTGTCTTGTTCTAAACCTAGAAATAGTCTAGAGTCATTGAGATTCTTCTTTAGTTTCATTATTTTTAGGCTCATCTCTTCCTTTTCACATAGGAGCAAGTAATTTTCTTTGAAAAGATCTTTCTCTTTGTCACTTTCTGAAGAAGACTCTTATCTAAGAGTGGAGATAGTGTCTTCAAGGGACTTTGACTTTTTAGTCAACTCAATGATTTCCCTCTTGAGTTGTTTATTCTTTTTTCATAATTCTACACTTTGCACAAAAATGTCATCAAATGCCTCTTGTGCATCATAGATCTCCTCCACTTCTTCATACTCTTGCTTATCTTCATTTAAGTCACTTGTCTCTAATAGTGAACTCATGGGAGTACCAAAAGCCATAAAAGTCTTGATCACTTGTGAGAGAGCTTCCTCACTACTTTGGGACTCATGTTCTGAAGTCTCAGACTCATCATCCCATGTGACAACCATGGCTTTGCCCTTTGACTTATGCTTGTTTTTCTTATTACCATAATCCTCGACAATATACCCCCTACATTTGTATTCATAGCAAATAAGTGGTTCTTTAGAGAAGTCTTTTTTGTATCTAGGATATAACTTTCTCATTTTCTTGTTCTTGGAGTAATCCTTTGTATTTCTCCTAAAGAACTTGAACTTCTTGGCAACAAGGACCAAGTCATTATCTAAATCCTCATTTGATTTAAAGGGATTTTCTGCCCTAAAGGCAATGCCCTTCTTCTTGGTAAGTCCCTTAATGGCTGCTTCAAATGTTTGAAGTGAGCTAATCAACTCTTCTAACTTCTAAACTTTTAGGTCTTTGTTTTCTTCTGTAATGGTTATCTTAGGCCTAAACCTTTTAGGAAGAGACCTAAGTACTTTCCTAACTACTTTGGACTCGAAAATATCTTTACCTAGACTCATGATATTCACCAAGTTTAATAACTTGGCATTGAATTGAGAAATTTTTTCATACTCCTTCATCCTAAGGACTTCAAGTTGTGTCATGTACATTTGAATCTTGGACATCTTAACTACGCTTGTACCCTCATAGATAATGAAGAGAAGTTTCCACGCTTCCTTTATCATTTTGAGATGAACTATCCTCCTAAACTCATCTGGGGCTAGACCACTAGCTATTCAACACCCTAAAGTTGAACTTGTGAGCATCCGACTCGACGGGGGCTCACTCACTTCTAGAATTTTTAGGCTATGTATAATCATTGACAATTATACTCCACACTCTAGGTTTATAAGCATTTAGGAATATCTCCATCCAAGATTTCTAATAATCATAGTCTATTCCATTGAAAAATGGAGGGGTGCTAATGGACATACCACTATCTTTACTAGCCATCTAGGATTTTTGCTAGGATCTTTCTCGGGATGTTAATCCCTATGGGAGTAACCTAGGCTCTAATACCAATTAAAATTACTCTAAAATAATCCTAAGGAGGTGAATAGGATTTCTCAATTAATATACCCATTTTTAATTTTATCTTGTGGTTATTATTAATCCTTTTTTAAATTAGCTCAAATGTGTGTGTATGCTTCAATGTGTCTACTCAAGTATAATGTCAAATATATGCTAGGCAAGAGTAGTAGAGAGCATCAAAGTAAAGAGACAAGCAATCACACAATATAAACCACAACAAGAGATTTATATTGGTTCGGCACTCGGGCGTACGTCCACTCTTATAAAGCTCACTACCAAGCTTAGATATATTTCATTTAGGTACTATTACAACCTAAGTCAATATACAAACATAACTACTTGCTCAGAAGCAAGCTAAACAACAACACTCGGTGTCTCTAGCGAGTGTGTACTGGTGTCTCCAGTGAGTGTGTACTACTTTCGATATCTTCGACAGAGATAGTCAAGCTTCCAATGTCTCTTGCGGAAGCAAAGCAATAACAACAATGAATATGAATGCAAATGAATGCAAAGTCAAGCAACTATTACCACAAGTTTGTTAATGTTGCTAGTTGCATAATAGTGGGGTGCTCCTTGTTGAGCTAGTTTGTCTTAGCTACCCATAAGCTCCAAGTATTTGGCTTTAGTGCTCCTTGCGCTCAGCCAAATGTGAGTTTCCTCTAGGGAAAGTGCTCACCACAACTTCTCCTCAATAGTAATAGAGTAGTGCTCAAGATAAGTAGAGTAATACTCAAGAGGAGAGAAAGAGAGAGAGAGAGAGAGAGAATATAGTATAGTGTGCTAGCTACTCAAGCTCAAAATTTGTGGGCAATAGAGGTTTTCACAGTGGAGAAGACTCTCAAACTAGTATGCCTTTTAGCTCTCTCTAAGAATGCTTGGAGTGTTGGAGATGTCTCTGCCCTAAAGGGAAAAGATGTCTTTTATAGAAGTGAGGAGCACCCATGGCCTTGGGATTGGAATATTTTATAAAGTAGAGCACTTTCGACATTTGGATATGAAAAACGGAGTTCAAATTTCAAAAATTTCTCATGAATTTTGTGACTTAACAATATGTCAAAAATACCCTCCAAACTGATTAATTGATCTACAATCGCTTTAGGCTCAAAATTGATTTCGGATCAAGAAATCGATTTCGACTCTTGCACAAACTCGCAATCGATTTCTAGATCTGAAATTGATTTCGAGTCTGAGTAAATTTCTCAAAACTTGTATCAAAATCGATTTGGGCATTTAGGCTTTGGGCTTGAAAGTCTCAGTATGAGACCAAACTCACTATCGAAATCGATTGCGAGATCCGCAATCAATTTCGACTCTCAGTTTCTAAAAAATTGATTTGGCCACATTTAGGGGGTCTGTCCATAGGCATTTTGAATTGGGCATATGTGAGAGACCTGAACTATGTCTAGGTTCATTTTAAGGCATTCAAAATGATATGCATGCATGCTTTATACCTTCCTTAGTATGCCAACTCTAGGGTCTCTTCTTTGGGTCTTTGGTCCTTCTTGGCTTCATGTGTTGAACTTGTGAGATCATAGGACACTTACAAGACTCCTACCACTACCCAATTGACCGTGGGATTAACAAACATCAACAACGTAGACTGCACATGCAACGACTTCTGCCCAAAATAATTTTGACAAATTCTTGGATTTCAACATACATCTAACCATGTCCATAATTGTTCTATTTTTTCTTTCAGCTATCCCATTTTGTTGTGGGGTAAATCTTGCAGTCAACTGATGTTTAATTCCTTTCTTGAGAAAATCATCACAAGACAAGTATTCAGCATCTCTATCAATTCTCAAAACTTCAATTTGAACACCACTTTATTTTTCCATAAAAGCAATGAAATTTTTAAAAGCATCACATGCATCTGATTTATGTTTCAAAAAATAAACCCATGATTTTCTGTTAAAATCATCAATAAAGGTTATGAAATACTTGTTTTCTCCATTTGAAGCGACTTCTAATGACCCCATAAATCCAAATGAACCAATTCTAATGGCTTTGTAGCACTCCATGACTTTCTTACAGGAAAATTATCTCGGTGTTGCTTTCCCAAAATACATGCTTCACAAGTTTTACCTTTAGAAAAAATAATATGTCGTAACCCAAGTACCATCTTCTTTCTAGCAAGCAATTTCAGACTACCAAAATTTGCATGCCCAAACCACATGTGCTACAACCAATCATCACCATTCATCATAGAACTAAAGCAAGGTAAATTTTCACATTTAATATTTAAAGGAAATAAACGATTTAGAATCATATTTACCTTTGTTATTAGTCCTTTCTGAGTATCACTGATAGTGCAAACACCATTGTTGATGCAAATATCATAACCTCTTTTTGAAAGATGTCACATGCTTAAGAGATTTTGGTGAAGGCCAGGTACATAATATACATATGAAATATACTTGTGAGACCCACCCTTCAACTTGATGAAAATTTTATCGTTTCCCATCACAAGAATTTTTGCATCATTTCCAAATTTTACATCTGATCTCACTGTCTCATCTAAATCAGAAAACATGTCCATTTTGCCCCACATATGATTACTATAACCCATATCCAAAAATCACACATTTTTCTGGTCTTCTTTTACAACATTGCATGCTAATAATAATGTTTTTGAATTGTCATCATTATTTTGTGCAACATTAGCATGCAATTATCTATTAAAAGATTTTTTAAATCTGCATTTGAACTTGTTGTGGCCATATTTTTTACATTTATAACACTGAATTTGGGATTTATCATACCTCTTATTTGAATCAGTACCTTTGCCTTTCCACCTTCCAAAAATTTTGATTTCCTTTCCCCTCGTTTCTGAAATCTTGTTATTTTTGTTGCTCACTTCCTTCTTCTTGGGACCCTCCTTTTTCCTTCCCCAATATAATTCTTGTTTGGAGTGTTTCTTCAATTGTAGTTTCAGACTTCTCTATCATCCTCTATTCATGGGCCTGAAGAGAAC